>APFE030433228.1:44858-69640 GCA_000404065.3 Pinus taeda | reverse complement strand
TTTTTAATTATTGAGCTTAGAGGCTTATTCTAAAGCGAGTATGATATGTAAGGCTGCACATCCCTTGTCAAATTTGAAATTTTGCTCGGCCAAAATAAAAATTTGAAAAAATCTAAGAAAAAAATAATTTTACAAAGCATTTAAATAATGTTTGCACATAAAAAAATTGCACTTTAAGAAATTGGATCCCTCTCGGCTCATGTTAAATCCGCATTTAAGATGAATCTATGTTGGTTTAATTAAGAAATAACATTTTGATACCATCTTTACTTGAACCATTAATGGTTATGGTTGGAGTTAGAAACAATTTTCACTACTAATGGTTATATATAATATTCAAAAAGTATCATGCTATCCTTATTGTTTATATGTTCTTGTCAATTTTTACTATTAACATAAAAATAAAAAAATAAAAAAATAAAAAAACAAAACAAACTCTGATGTAATCATAAGAGAGGATGTCTTTTCATGTAATCTTTTTATCTATTAATTATAATAAAAATGCTACACTTTTTTCCTGAAAAAAAAAAAGGTATTTAGCATCATTGCTTAAAATTTGCCTCATTTATTCAAAGTTTAAGGGACAACCAATGCTTTCTAATTTAATTTAGCTAGGTATAGTCTTAGTTTTGGAAAATTGGTTGACCTACAAAAGATTTCTAGTCCTCTTAATTTGATTTTATTTCTTCAATGTGGTTAGTTATATATATATTATATTTATATATATATCTATATATATTATACTAAGATATATCTTCTTTTTAAATTAAAAAAATAGAAATAAAAATAGATTTTTCAAAATTATTTAAGTGAAAATAAATAAATGTATACCTATCTATGTATTGAAGTGAGAAATGTCAATTCATTTTATTTTGGATATTTGGGAGGAATGATTGGTATCCTCCCAATGACTGAGAGACACATTTATTGGATGGAGGCCGACTTGTATATTATTCATCTAATTATTCATCGATTTGTTTATTTACGGAAAAACCACATTAATGGAGGTCCCCACACGCCACATCATAGCTATAATCGCAATCACAACTTTCGAAGGTTTACACATAAAATAGCTGATTCCCCGCCAAAGCGAATGCCATATGATATTAAACAGTTTTTAATGATTCTGTCGTGTCCACAGTTCAATCGCAATTGGTGGTTTTCCATCATGACATCCCTTAAGACTTGTGATATTACTCTGAATGCGATATTGTATAGGGCTGTTACCATAACCTGTTTCGGGTTCGCAGTACATATTGCATCAGGGGTTTTGGGTAGTGGCACATAACAGATCAGTCGATGAATATTGCTGATATTGATTTCTCTGATGCGCACAGTTTATTCCTTCCTTCGATATGGCTCTTACTCTTGGGTTCTCGTTCCTGTGACTTCTCTTCACTCTTCCGCTCTTCTGATAGCTATTATTTTCGATGATGTGTTCCTCTTTGCTCCTTCTAATGAATTTCTTCCTCTTACTCTTTGGCTTTCTCTTTTGATGGCTTCCGATATCTTTCCTACTTGGTTCCACTGTTTCTACGTCTGTAACCAATCCTTGGATCCTTCATGGGCAACATTATTATCACAGGAATTTTCCATCACAAAGACTACCATATTGACATCAATGACAACCTATATTAACATCTCGGGCTTGAGCAAAGAATTGTAGTCCTTTCATATTTTTTGACTAATGTAATATATAGATAACAGGGGTTTTCAGCTAAGGCTTTCTTGAGGAAACCATTTTGTAATGTGTTGATTAAATTATTTCTCTTATATGCTTCGTGATTTCGCAATCATTTAATTGTTTCCATTGATGAGTAGAGTATATTCAAGTCTATTGTTTTAGCAAATTAGAATTAGCAATTTGAATCTACAAGGAATTTCTATAGTTAAAGTGATTTTTGTGTGATGAGTTTGTTGTCTGCCTTCTAGTGTTTTTCATCTCTTTTGTTTCATTATATTTTCCATATGTATTCTACATTTTTGAAGTGAAGTTTGTAAAGTTGAACTCTGTTTGTTAGCTCAAATTTACTATTTCCAAATTGTTATATGTTTTTGACTTAAATATCTTTAACATAATTCATTGATTGCTTCATTTTTTGGTATTTATCTCTGTCTGCTTCTATCACAACTAAATGATAAGTTGTCTAAGAAATTTGTTTCTATCTTGCCTTTGTAGTTTGTTCATATAACCTGTTAGCAATAATTTGTTGTCAAACAGATTCCATGCCAACTGGTTTTTCTTGTCCTTTCCATACCAACATTGTTTAAATCCAATTAAATCTAATTGATTTACTGAATGCATAACCAGTCATTTTTTACTGAGTTATAGAAGGGACCCCCCTTCGGATTGAAAGGGTTAGTTTTCAATTCGGGAGATTGGTTAGTGGTCACCTTAGATTTTTTCTTGTAGTCAGGGTTTTCTCTAATTGATAGCAAAATGCAAGGGAAGAATTGGATTGGATGCAACTCTATGTGTGTTTGATGAAAAAGTACAATGACCTTCCAACCTCTTCACATGAATTAAAAATGGGATGAATTATGGACATTGGAAAAGCTCTTGACAATCAATTTCCATGTACTTCTCACTAAGGTACAACAATATATCTCATTTCTAGATTGGAAGAAACTTGTAAAGAAGCTAATAGTGGAGCCTAGTGTGCCTTTGAAGAAGGTGTCTTGGGTGAATATAGATGACATAATGTTGGGTTACATGAAATAACTTAACAATAGAGGAAGAGTTGTGCAGAGGGACCAAATTACATAAGCAAAATATTATTTTTGGGCACAAGGACATGCATTCTCATAGATTGGATGTGATATTTTGCTTAGATACCTAACCAATATGTCTACAACACAAAATTATTGGAGTTGTGACACTTGGATGTTTTTCATGATATTCTCAATGAAGGTTGGATTTCTTTTATAGGAGATAGTAGTATCATCGGTGGATTAGAGTGCAATCACTGTAATAGAAGGCAACAATGACTAGAGGCATTTTTTGTAGAATTGGGTAGGAGGCACTGTCATTGAAGTGGATAGAGTGTAGTTGCATGGAAATATTGTCATGATGTGGAGTAATCATATTTTTTGTGATATAGTAGGATATTAAAAATTTGTGGTTTCCATTAGCATGAAATTCAAGGTTTCCACTAGTCTTTGGTTGGAAACAAATGCATGGATTCTTATGGACTCGAAGATAGGAGTTTCTTGGGACGTTGTTGAAGATGTTAATGTTTTTTAGTGGATGAGGTGTAATACCATCATGGATATAATAACATTTCTTAGAGTTGTGTTGGGAACCTTCATCACATTGATGCATATGACCATATTTAATAGAAATTTTATTGGAGATGTCTTGGCCATTTAGTAACATGTGCCATGGATAACCACCTTGGCCCATCGACAAGGTGCATTTTTGGGTTTCCTTAGCAAGGGAGAATTTATTGAAACATTTGTGCCCATTGGCAAGATGGATCATGGAAAAAATTAGGTACTTCTATGGATACACAAGGTAGACTATTGAGACTTTAGTACTCTTGTGAATACATAGTGTAGTATGGAGACTTGGGTACACTTGTGAATAGAAAAGACATGCTTTAGATATTTGGGCACTCCTATAGATAGATAGGGTGCATTGTGGATAAGAGTTGGGTGCTCCTATAGACATGTAGGGTGTGTTGTGGAGGGAGTTACGTTGGATGCACCAAATAGTCACGAGCTTGGACATAGACTTGATGCAAACTATCACTGCTAAAATGGAGTATTATAAGAAAGGATAGGTTGCGAGAAGAGGAGAGATTGTTGTGTCAGGAGGCACATTCTATAGTTGAGTATGATGGAGCCTGCTCTCAGTATGATTTTTTGGTTAGTGTTTGATATTACAATCCAGTATGAAAGAGTTATGGTAAGAATATTTCACTCATTAGGAGTCGTAAATAAAATATTTTGATGTCCATGTTAAGTAACATAATTTTATATCAACTTTTAAAGAGAGAGAATAATTAAAAGTAAAATAAAAAAAATGTATTTCGATATAGAACTTAAATAAACTATTTGAATATATGTGTCAACTAAAATAGTTCAATATTAATTTTATATGTATGTATATATAAAGAGAGAAAGTATTAAAAAAATGCTCACCATAATAAAATATAATTTTAATATCGGCCATATTTTAAAACTAACCATAATTAAATATTTCAATACCTAAAGATAATAAGCAATTAAAAAAAAAATTATGTTCATTTATGTTGGTGTATGAAATCGATTCATTTATGTCAGAAAATGGTTTTAAAATATTAGAGGCTCGTCATTGTGTTCACATCAAGAGATAGGAAGTGTACATTATATTATTATTGTATGTGGATGACATGTTAATTGTTGGACATGATAAGAACATGATGAACAAGTTGAAGAAGGATTTGGGAAGCAAATTTGCAATGAAATATTTGGGTCCAGTACAATAAATATTAGAAGTGATAATCATATGTGACAGAAAGAACAAAAAGGTTGAGGCTACGACAAGAAAATTATATTGAAAAGGTGTTAGACCTGTTCAATATGAAGGATGCCAAGCTAGTTGATACACCCCTTGCACCTATTATTATTATTCCTAGTAATAATAGAGTTATTATTCCTAGTAATAAAAGAGTTATTACTCCTAGTAATAATAGAGTTATTATTCCTAGTAATAAAAGAGTTAATATTCCTAGTAATAATAGAGTTGTTGATATTTTTCCTGTTGTTTTTCTGAGTATATTGTTGAGATTTTTTTCGTAATTTTTGGTGTTGTGGGTTTTTAATCATTGCTTATTTTTATTTTTATTTTGTTTATCAAAAATATTATATTTTTTTTTTATTTTTTTTAACACTTGCATTTGCAGATAGCAACCAATAATAATTATTCCATTGTTAGTTTGACAACTGAGTTGTAATTAATTTTTATAATCTAAAGTCTCAAAATATATGAATAATATTTTATAGAAAAATTAGTGTTTATGTACAAAGTCTCTTAATACGAATAATATGTTTCTCAAACAAGATATTGGCAAGATTTTCTAGAAAATGTGATTGTGATATCACTGATCTTTGCTATTTTTTTATTGTTATTTTTTTTCCATTCATCAAAAGTGTTGTGTACATGCCATGAAAGAAAACGTTGAATAAGAAACCAATGACTGTTTTGTTCAATTCCATTGTTCGTGAAACGCAGATAGTTGGATTGAGAAAAATAGATGTCTTTGGAGTAATGAAGTTGGTAAACAAAGACTTTGAGAGTTGAGCGGGGATATAGAAGCACCGTTCATGTTTCTAACATTGTGCCAATCTTGTGAGTTGTCCATATTTAACATTCCAATTACTTGTTTTTTTTTTGTAAAGACTATCACTCACCATGCTTTTGTATCAGTTAACTGATGGAGTTGTTTTTAGTGTGATTTTTTAGACTTTTTGGTGCCGAATTTACTGGATAAAGCTGAGGTGAAATCCTTTTTTTTTTTTGTAAGCTTAGGTAGGACCTTCTCATTTTCGAGTTTTTACATGTCCGTTATTCACCCCATTCCAGGGAGGGTAGCACAAGAATTAAACCCAAGATCTCCAGTTTAGTGAGACTTAATTTCCATGGCCATTGCTACTTGTGTTATTTAAATTGGTTTTTTTTATTGTATATATGGATTTAGCACTATGACAAACCTTAGGGCACTTCAATTGTGCAGCGATTACCCATCAAACTTGTGATTTCAATAAATTTCCTCTGGATTTTAGAGAAATTAAATAGGAAAAACCATAGTTACCAAATAGGTCCATACCAGCCAAAAAAATACGATAATTCAAGAATTCGATTTGTACAACAAATAATTCGATAAAATTAAATTCGGTTCATGGTAGTTTTTCCCAGAAGACCCAAAATTTATTCTTTATAATTAATTAAATGGATTTGTTAATTTTATCCAAAATTTATTCTTTATAATTAATTATATGGATTGGTTAATTTGTGCGACTAAAATGGTAAATACAACAACCCCTAAAGACATAATAGATGGTTGGGATAACTTAGGTAGAAAATGGAAACTTGGTGGGATTGCAATTTGGAAATGGAAACTAATTGTGAGTGGAGAAAATTTCCAAGTTTTCAATTTCAGTTTTGTTTAAGAAGGTTTAAAAAGCTGAGATAACAAGGAAAGAAAGAATTTTAGTACCAATATTGAAGTTGATTTTTTAAATAGTTAGCGATAAAAATTTGAGCATGAATCTTCAAGTTAGTAATTTTTTTATAAAAAGTAATGGATTTTTTAAATATATTTATATTAAGAGGAATTTTATAAAAATAAGTTTTGAATATTTATTTTTTAAATATGTATTAATTGTACAAGCCCAAATAAACTCCACAATGAAATAACACAGTGAAAGAGCACAAGGGAAGAGCATCATATTAATGATAAAATTACTTATTTATACATGTGACATCTAGGTACGAGACAATTGTATCTCAGTAACTTATTAACCATAAAAACGGAATGTAAAAATAATTACATATTATACAATATACAATAACAATCTCGAAGGATTATTTAACATTCCCCCCTTAATCTGAAGGGACATCTAACATGCTGAGTAACAATTTGAAATTTTCAAACTTTTCATGTCCCAGTGGCTTTGTACATATGTCTAAGATCTACTATGAAGTAGGACAATGTGTCAGATGAATAACTTTAGCCTCTACATAATGTCGAATCAAGTGATATTTGGTATTAATATGCTTGCTTCGATCATGAAACTTGGGATTCTTGGCCAACTGAATTGCAGAAGAGTTGTCAGTGACTAGTGAAGTTGAAGCCTTTTGTTTCTCCTACAAGTATTCAAGTATTTTGCGGAGCCAAATGATTTCTTTTGTAGCTTGATCTGGTGCAACATATTCGGCTTCAGTGGTAGAATCGACAGGAACAGATTGCTTGCATGATCTCCAACTAATGGTTGTTGATCCAAGACTCATCAAATAACCAGAAGTAAAGACTCCATTCTCCCTATCTCCATCAAAATCAGAATCTGAATAGCTGGTGAGATGGAAATCTACAACTTTGGAATATTTGATGCCATATGTCTGAGTTCCTTTCAAATACTTGAGCACTCTCTTTGTTGTATTCCAATGACCTTCACATGGCTTATGCATGAACCTGGAAAGTATCCCTACAGCAAAATCTATGTCAGGTCGAGTAGTAGTTAGAAAATTTAAACTTCCAACAAGTTTCATATACTTTGTTGGATCTTCAAACATACTTCCTTCAATGGAAGTAAGCTTCAAATTCTGTCCCATAGGAGTAGCGATAGGATTACAATCCTGCATCCCAAATCTATCCAATAGTTGTCCAATATACTTTTTTTAAGAAATGAAAATATATTTGGGTTTCTGGTCAACTTCAAACCCTAAATAATAATGTAATAAACCCAAATATATCATGTCAAAAACTTTCAAGAATTCTCTTTTAATGGACGTTATATAGTCATCATTGTTTCCTGTGATCATCAAATCATTTACATACACAACCAAGTATACAATTGACTTTCCAATTTTCTTAACAAAAAGAGTTGCATTATCGAGATCAAATAACTTATAATTCAACTTGAGTAGGTGTTCAATTAACTTTTCATACCATGCACGAGATGCTTGTTCCAGTCCATACAAAGACTCAACAAATTTGCATACCTTTTTCTCTTTGCCTTTAACAACAAAACCTTCAGGTTGAAACATATAAACATCCTCCAAATTGCCATCAAAAAAGTTTTTTTAACATCCATGTGGTGTATATTCCAACTATTCTGAGGTGCAAGAGAAAACAGAGTTCCAATTGTGCCCCATTTTGCTATAGGAGCAAATGTCTCTGTCTAGTCAATGCCTTCCTTCTAAGTGTAGCCTTTTGCTACAAGTATTTCCTTGTATTTATCAAGTGAACCATATGCTTTATATTTGATCTTATAGACCCATTTGCAACCAATGGGTTTGACACCTACAGGAGGATCCACTAACCTCCAAGTTCCATTCTTAATAAGTGCACCATATTCCTTTTGCATTGCATCCTTCCATTCATCACAATTTGCAGCTTCTTTAAAACAATTAGGTTCACTAATTGTACAATGATTGAATTCACAGTCATGAGAAACATTACCTGAATCACCTTTAGAAATCATCATGCTTGCTTGGAACAACATTATCAAATTCAAAATAGAACTTCTTAGATGCAAATTTCTCCAAATGATCCAGTTGCTTATCAACAGTGGAATTACTTTTATCTGATTCAAGGAAAATAACATCTCTGGAAAGAATGAACTTCTTATTCTCCTCATCATATAATCTATAAGCTTTGGATGTAGTAGAATATCCCAAGAAAATACATTTGTGATTCCTAGCACCCAACTTGTTGTGTTGATGTTTAGCAATTAATGCATAGCATAGAGAACCAAAGACTCTAAAATGTTGAACAACAAGAAGACAATTATACCACATTTCATAAGGAGATTTATTATTGATGATAGAAGAAGGACAATGATTGCGAATATAAGCTGCACAAAGCACTGCTTCTCCCCAAAACATCAACTTAACATTCATAAAGAACATCATAGATCTAACCATATTAAGCAAAGTTCTATTCATACTTTCTGCGATGCCATTCTGTTGTGGATTATAAGGTATGGTAGTCTGATGTTTGATTCCATTGTGCTTCAAATATTGTTCAAAAACATGAGAAGTGTACTCGCCACCATTATCAATTTTGAGAATGCCTATATTATGTTGAGTTTCATTTTTAATCATCAAATGAAAATTTTAAAAAACATAAAATACTTGTGACTTATTCTTCAACAAATACACCCAACACATTCTCGAGTAATCATCAATAAATGTCAGCACATATTTATTTCCATTTGCAGTTGCAACAGGCATAGGTCCACATAACTCTGAATGTATGAGACCTAATTTTCGTGAAGATATGAAAGAAGAACTATGAAAGGTTGTTTACAATTCTTTCCTATAATACAAGCATCACAAGGTATAATATTTCTTGGAACTATTGGAAGACCTTTAATACCTTTCTTTTTCATAATTTTGATGCTTCCATAATTGATGTGACAAAATCAAGCATGTCACAACAAGCTGGGAGACAGGATATCACTTTGTTGTGCCAAAAGAACAGAATTTTCACGAGAATTAGTAGATGAAGTACCATTTAATTTTAAAAGTGTACCTTCTTCCACACCGGTCATAACAACCGCATGATCAGATGCTCTTCTTATCTCGATGATGCCATCAAATATATGAATAGAATTCCCCTGCTGCCAAATATGGATAAGAGACATCAAATTTCACTGAAACTATGGAATATAAAGTACATCCTGTACAACATAATCTTCAAAATTCGGTATCTTCAAACAAATAGACCCAATGCCAGATGGTTTAATTTGAGACTTGTTAGCAAAGTAAATAACAGCATCAATAGCGTCACTAAAAGTTTCAAAAAAATCTCACTTAAATGTCATGTGACAAGTGGCTCCTGAATCTAAAATCCAAGTATCTTGCCATGAAGAAAATGTCATGTTGAAAACATCATTGATACTAAAATTACAGTGAGAAACAATGTAATGTGTAGACTCTGATGATTTTCCCTTATTTGGAGGTGGTTGATCTTTCGTTTCATTTAATTGTTCTCTCCTTTCACTAACTTTCTCCCAAGGAATTTTACAATTAGTAGAAGTATGACCAATTTTACCACATCTAAAATATTTGATAGTTGGTCTATCATTAAAATTCCTTTGTTGTTTATCATTTTGTTTTCTTTCTCCCTGATTATATTTCCCCCCTTCCTCTATAATTTCTCCTACCACGACCTCTACTACATTTATCACCTCTAGAAGTTTCAGCATGAGACTTCTGATTCTTTTGTGCAAGGCACAAAGTTTCTACATTAGAGTTAGGTGGAGCCTCTTTCTTCCCAAAGGCTTTTTCTCTCTCAGCTATTTTGTTAGAAAATTATATATTACAGAGCAATGAAACACATAAAATATAATTTAGAAATACAAACACAGAAAACGCATAAAACAAGAGAGACACAGATATATGTGGTTCACCCAATTTGGGCTACATCCATGGAGAAACATCAAGTCCTTCATTTTATATTATCCAGCAAACTGAAGAGATACAACCTACAACAAATCTGTTATAATTCCCTCTTCTCTCTCGCTCAATCTCTTCTCTCTTCCTCACTCAGAATATAGATATACATAGATGCAATATAATTCCCTCATATATAGCGAGGGGTTGCCTTCTAGGGCAAAAAAAACCCTAAATTAAACATGACTTCTATCGTCAGATCTCCGCCTAATGAACAGCTCAAGTTGACTACGAAATTACAACATTTTACAAGGCAATTTTACATCTATTTTTAGCTTCGGGGGTGCTGCCCCTGATCCCTCACCAAGGGGGGGCTCCTAAAGGTTGCATGTGCCTCCCCCCCCCGGACCCCCCCTGCAGCGTATATTTTACAGGCGACATTTCTGCCACATTATGAACTGGGATCCAATGTGGTGATACCTCTAAATAAAGAAGATAATCAGGCTCCACACCCAACATATTTTTCTTGCTTGTTTATCAAATGTAATGTCTTTTAGCTGCCCACTAGCTTGGAGAGATTCCAAATAATTTGAATAGACAGGGTGAGGAACTTTTATAAAAGTTGTAAGTTGTAAATCTACTTTAATTCTAGTGGATTCTATATCAAGAAAAAAGGCTTTTATTTCAGAGGCACTCTTCAAAGGATCATTATCCTTCATCTCCAAATTAAACAACTTTAACAATAACTGAATAATTTCGAGTTCTAAGTCTGAATCATACAATTATTTCAACTTCTTTAGTGCTTCGAATGCAGTACCACAAGAAATGATATATCTGCTTACCTCTTCTGTCACCGATGCAGTTATTAAGGCATATGCCTTGTTGTCTTTTGTCTCCCAAATTGCATGTTGCTTCTCATTATCAGGCAACTCTGGTGCAATTTATTTTCCATCACTATCCTTCTTTCCTTGAAAAACTTATCACAAATTGTTAAAAACAAGGGTTGATCCAGGAGGATCTCGTCAGATCAGTTACACAAGTTCGATGTCGTCGACAACATTTAGTCCAGTGTCATTCAGTTTCGATAGTGTTGGTTATGGATCAGGTTGTTCAGGTGATGTTTATGGTTTTTCATGGTGTTCAGTTGATATGGTGTTGTACCTGGTTGTCGACAAGTGTTCATCGTCAGTTCTGCTAGGGTTGATCATCGACATGGGCGTGTTTTCTATTACAGGGGTTTGATATGGGTTCGTCATCATATGATGTTTGTCACAAATGTCACTTTGTGACAATTTGATGTAAGTGGTTGATGTGGTCTTCATGGTCATCACAACCTTCTTCAGGTTCTTCTGACATGGTGATGGTTTCTAGTTTTACAACATTATAATACACCTATTCTAAATGTTGGATCCTAAAACATAAACCCTAGAACCTATATCTAAAGACCTAAGACCTAACACATTAACCTAACACCTAATACATCAAACGTAAGGCTACACCACACATAAGTCCTTCACCTATCAAAACCATGTATCAAATGCATAAACCCTAAGTTGTATAACCCTCGACCTATGTTAAACATTATAAAAACATTGTAAATATCATAACAGTCCCCTGACCACTGGACTAAACTGTGCGGGGATTGTTATCGATGTGAACAAGCGGGATATCAGAGCCTAAATGCAGTCCCTAACCGCGGGCCTTAAACCGCATGGGTATGGAGACCATGGTAGCGACCATGTGAACCGTCAGGCGAAGGTTACAGTCTCTAAACCGTGGCGAAGATTGGTTGGCATGTGAACATAGTGGATGTTAACCATTGGGGTTTCTAAACTGCACCAGAACTAAACCGCAACGGAGAAGTCACAGCTGTAACATGTGAACAGAGATTTTAACCGTCAGGTTTTCGAATGACAGACCAGAACCATCGAGCTATAACCACGGGATATTAGCAACGTTCACATGCACTGCATCCCCTCCGCCCGATCAGCAAAACTGCCAACGATTTTGGCTTTAATACAAAGTCTATTTATGGGTTTTGTTAAGTTTGAAATTTAAAACTAGTTCAACCACCATGTACCTTATCCCTAGGTGGAAAATTATGACTAGACTGAGACTTTTTGTGACCCAAATTGGAAAAAATGCATTCCTAAACTTGGTGGAGGGAGTTCGAATGCACCTGGTGGGTTTCAAGAGGTAGTTTGTTCATTAAAGGAAGGGATGAGTGGTTTTGAGTTTCATGTGCAGGTTCTGGAGGTTATAGTCGATTTTGTTTTTAGTGTAACACGAGCATCCGGAGTCGGAATTGGGAACCATGACATGGGTTTGGAAATTTGGTTCAGAGAGTTGTCCTTTGATAGTGTCCAGAAGTGCCTACGTGCACATTCAGTCTAGTCAAATTTTTGTGTAATCGACCTCCTTGGTTTCAATCCTAATAAAGCGATCGCCCATCTTGAAAACAGACCCGGAGACGTAGTCCATCAGGGATGAACTCTGTAATCAATCTTGTTGTCTGGTATTGCTGTGTCTTTGTTGTTTTCATTACTGTTTTGCATCTTATTTATGTTTTCTCATCTGTCGTAAAGTCTTCTTCTTGAGCGGTTCTCACGGTTTGGACACTTTCAGTTAACATTTTGTTCATTAATGGTTAATCAATTTTACATCAGTTTTATCATATGATAATTTCAGATCATATCATTTTGTATCAAAGCAGGTTGCATTTGTAGAATTTTCCATTGAATGTTAACCAGGTCAAAGTCGCAACGTGGAGAAGGAATCCTTGAGCAGATTGATCCAGAGATTGGAAAGCGACAAGTCGTTCATAATTCGACCATTACAGGATCTGATGCAGGTGAAAATACTGAAAACTAAGATGAGTGATGAACAGTTTCAGCAAGCATTCTTGACTATGCATCAGATGTTGGGAGAAATCTACGAATGACAAGAAGGTGAGAGATGCAGCTTCTTCTTCAAAGACATCAAATAAGGACAAAGTTAAAGGCAAGGCTGATAAACCACCTTCACCTCCATCATCTCCATCATCATCTTCTTCTTCTTCTTCTTCTTCTTCCAGTGCAGAATCTGAAACAAAAAAGAAACCTATGAAAACATCTCTTTTGAAAGTTGATGTAAAATTTGAGTTACCTATTTATGATGGTGAAATGAATCCTGAAAGTTAGATAACTGGATTAAGAGGTTAGAAATGTATTGTCGTATTCAGAACATCTCTGATGATAAAACAAAAATTCAGTTAGCTACACTTAGAATGGGGGGAACAAATTTAATCTCGTGGGAAAGTAAAACTCAAATAGATGTAAAGTGAAAAGGGAAAGTCATCTCTTCATGGTCTAAGTTTTTAAAAGCTCTTAGGAAACAATTCTATCCTTTAGGATACATGCAGCAAGCTGTTATTAATTGGCAAAATCTGAGGCAAGGTAAAGGACAGAGTGTTCAAGAGTTTACTCAGGAGTTCAGTATATTTCATTGGATACACGTGAAACTTTATTAAAATACATCGGCAGTTTACATTCATATTTGCAGCATACATTATTGATGTTTAATCTTGATGATTTTGATGAAGTGTGTGTTCAGGTCATACATATTGAATTAGGTGGCAAATGATTCAAGTTTTCATCACAATCATCCAAAGAGATGGAAATCAAAGATTCCAATGACAATAAGTGGAAGAACAGTTCAAAGAGAAATAAATCAATGATAGCTCAGAAGGAAAGACCTACTTGTTCTCATTGCTAGAGAATCAGTCATGATGAATCTAAGTGTTGGAAACTTCATCCAGAACTTAAGTCCAAAAAGTTCCTTAAGGAGAAGGATGAAAAGAAGGCAATTGTAGCAGTCCAGCAAGATTTGGGTTTAGATTCAGGTGATGAAAGGAGGATAATTGCTATGGTTACGACAGGTAAAACTTCTGACACTAGTTCAAGTTCGAATACTATTGCATCTTCATCAAACATAAATCCTTCAAATAAGGATAAAAGAGTTGAATTGTTTAACATAAGGATAACTTCTAAGCATACAAAGATAGATACAATGTTTAACAGTGGATCACAGGCCAATTTAATATCTGAATATTTAGTTAAGATTTTGGGTTTGGAAACATGGAATCATCCAAGACCTTACCCATTAGGATGGCTAAATAAATCAACTCAGATAAAAGTCACAAAAATGTCGATTAAGATTTTCCATTACAACTAATTACATTGATGAAGTGGAATTAGATGTGGTTCCAGTAGACATATGTGGAGTTGTCTTAGGAAGTCCTTATCTTTATGATCGTAATGCAGTATTTTACAGAAGAGAGCATAAATATCACCTTAAGAAAGGTGGGGTTAAATTTATTGTCAGGGCACATAAAAGTAAAAATCATTTGAATTTAGTTGTTTCTAATCACATGAAGTGATTAATAAGTTCAAATAAAATATTTATAATCATGTGTGTAAAGGAACAACATAAGAATCAACATGATGTTTGTTCAAGTTATGAGTATCTGCTTAAATATAGTTTGATCAAAGAGGTAGAAACTTTTCTAGTTCTATTTAAAGAAATCAAACATCTTATTCATAAGCAAGGAATACAACATGAATTACAATTGATGCCAAAGCTCCTCTTCCTAATGCCAGAATGAATCAATTCAGTCCAAGTTTGGAAATTAACAGTTACAAGGATGCAGGTCAGTATTGGGGAAAGTCAATGTTAAAATTCTCTTGTATTGTTTCATCAATTCATGTTTCAAACAGTTTGGAAGACTCTCTTCAAGTGGAGAGGAAATCTATTTGTTTTCATATCAAATCCTTTCCTAAAACAGTGTCAAAGCATTTAAGGGAAACTTATGCATTAGGAGAAAGTGCTAATCAATGGAAGCATCATTTAATAAATGAAGAAACAGTGATTCAAACAAATCAACAGCTAATTCAATACTTTCAAAGACAAACTAAGTTGCAGCAGTTTTCAGATTACAATTTGATGGGTTCCTTGTAGTAAGTTCACTTAGTAATCAGGAATCAGGACAGAATATCAAGTCAAGTAGCTGGTTTGATGTCAAGAATATCTTTGATTGTCTCTGTTATTTTGCAATATAGATTGTTAATACATGTCCATGGTATTGAACAATATCCTGTAGAGACTATTTTCAAAGATGATTATGAATCACTAACTCATGGTATTTCATGGAAAGAAATCAATTTCCATGTTCATAAGAAGTTGTTTGACCATCATCGCAAGTTGTACATACTGCAGATGGATGGAACAAGTCACCAATTCAAAATGTGCCATGGTCGGCATCATCATGGTCATCACTGTCAGGTGGTTGATTGAATGTATTGGTACATCATCATGGCAAGGTGGAAAGTGAAGGAGCTCTACCCTCATTGACTATTTCTTTAGTCAAACTTTTGTGGTCCAAAAGCTTTCAAGTGAAGAGGATTGATCCAGGAGGATCACGTCATATCAGTTACACGGGTTCAGTGTCGTCGACAACATTCATTCGTGTCGTTCAGTTTCGACAGTGTTGGTTATGGATCAAGTTGTTCAAGTGATGTTTATGGTTTTTCATGGTGTTCAGTTGATATGGTGTTGTACCTGGTTGTCGACAAGTGTTCATTATCAGTTCTACCAGGGTTGATCATCGACATGGGTGTGTCATCTATTGCAGGGGTTTGATATGGGTTCGTCATCATATGATGTTTTTCGCAAATGTCACTTTGTGACAATTTGATGTAAGTGGTTGATGTGGTCTTCATGGTTGTCATGAACTTCTTTAGATTCTTCTAACATGGTGATGGTTTCTGGTTTTACAACATTATAATACACCTATTCTAAATGTTGGATCCTAAAACATAAACCCTAGAACCTATGTCTAAAGACCTAAGACCTAACACATTAACCTAACACCTAATACATCAAACCTAAGGCTACACCATGCATAAGTCCTTCACCTATCAAAACCATGTATCAAATGCATAAACCCTAAGTTGTATAACGCTTGGCCTATGTTAAACATTACAAAAACATTGTAAATATCATAACAGTCCCCTAACCGTTGGACTAAACCGTGCGGGGACTGTTATCCATGTGAACGAGCCGGATGTCGGAGCTTAACCGTAGTCCCTAACCGCGGGCCTTAAATTGCGTAGGTATGGAGACCATGGCAGCAGCCACGTGAACAGTCAGGCGGAGGTTACAATCTCTAAACTGCAATGGAGATTGGTTGGCATGTGAACAAAGCAGATGTTAACCATCAGGGTTTCTAAACTACACCCGAACTAAACCACAGCGGAGAAGTCACAACCGTAACATGTGAATAGAGATGTTAACCGTCAGGTTTTCAAATGGCAGAACGGAACCACCAGGTTGTAACTGTGGGTTATTAACAGTGTTCACATGCGTTGTCTCCCCTCCGCCCAGTCAACAAAACCGCCAACGGTCTTGGCTTTAATACAAAGTCTATTTGTGGGTTTTGTTAATTTTGACATTTAAAACTAATTCAACCACCATGTACCTTATCCCTAGGTGGAAAATTATGACTAGACCAAGACTTTTTGTTACCCAAATTGGAACAAATGCATTCTTAAACTCAGTGGAGGGAGTTTGAATGCACCTGGTGGGTTTTAAGAGGCAGTTTGTTCATTGAAAGAAGGGACAAGTGGTTCTGAGTTTCATGTGCAGGTTCTGGAGGTTATAGTCGATTTTGTTTTCAGTGTAACACGAGCATTCAGAGTCGGAATTGGGAGCCATGATAGGCGTTGGAAATCTGGTTCAGAGAGCTATCCTTTAACAGTGACTAGAAGTGCCTGCATGCACATTTAGTTTGGTCAAATTTCTATGTAATCGACCTCCTTGGTTTCAATCCTAAGAAAGTGGTCGCCCATCTTAAAAGCGGACCCGGAGACGTAGTCCATCAAGGACGAACTCCGTAATCAACCTTGTTGTTTGGTATCGTTGTGTATTTGCTATTTTCATTACTGTTTTGCATCTTATTTATGTTTTCTCATCTGTCATGAAGCCTTCTTCTTGAGCAGTTCTCACGGTTTTAGCACTTTCAGTTAACATTTTGTTCATTCATGGTTAATAAATTCTACATCAGTTTTGACATATGATAATTTCATATCAAGGGCACTTTTAAGCTTTCTAAACCACTCTTGATAATTTTCCTTTCCATTAAGAACAACTCCAACTATGGAAACTATTAAAGTCATAATTGTTATGCAGCCAAATATTCTTCAAGATATAAATTTGTTTCTCCTCTTATTTTAACAAAGTTGGCTTTGTGGTTTAGTGGTAAGTTTCAAAAATAGCCTAGCAAAGAGCTAGGTTTATGTCACTCAATTTCTCCAATCATCTTTCATTATGACTGAAAGATATGAAACTTACAGAGAGTCAATAGTTTGGGCATCCCACTGCATTGCTCCAATGGATTAACCTTCTGCTGCACTCTATCTTCATAGTCTTCATGCTCCGCGTCTCCTTTACTATAGACTTCAAATACATGGAGTTTAGGAACAACCCAACTAGGGCTCTGATACCTCTGTACAAGTCCAAATAAAGTCCACAATGAAAGTGCGTCATATTAATGATAAAATTACTTATTTATACATGTGAAATCTAAGTACGAGACAATTGTGTCTCAGTAACTTATTAACTGTAAAAACAGAATGTAAAACTAATTACATATTATACAATATACAATAACAATCCTGAAGGATTAATTACAAAATGTCTTTTACATAAAATTTGAAAGGAAGGAGGGACGTAGTTTTGAGTTTTGAATATTTAATTTTTAAATAAATATTAAATACAAAAGGATTTTAGATAAAATTTGAAAGTAGGGAAGGAAGTTTTGAGTTTTGAAAAGAGAGATTTTGTAGATAATAAATAAGTGTGGTTGTAGTTTTGGTTTTTAAATTGCAGTTTTAAAATTGTTTATATTGTTTAAAATTATTAAAAATGATTTAAATTTCGGAATGAATGGGAAGAAAATGACAAGTCATTATTGTTATATGAAAAATGTATATATATTTAAATGTTTAAGATGTATATTTTCAAATTTTGTTCGAATTGAAAAATTTTAATCCGAATTTTTATTGTATTCAATTCAAATTCGAACTTGGTAATTATGGGAAAAACCCACCAGAAAAGCTTCCAATTTTTTTTAAAAAACACAATTTCAATAAAATTATTTAGCTTTCCAAAAAAAATACCATCTATTTAAAGTTTGAATAAATAAAATTATGATTGAATAAAAAAACTCATAAATATTATGTGTAACTATACTAAATATTTATTTTATCCATATTTAAAATAAATCTGGACTGGCTTCTAAATAATGAGAATACACATTGTCTCCTTTCATAGAATCTAACATCCTCTCAACCCTCTGAGCTGTCTACGCACATCATTCTTTTTCCCTGGTAAAGATGACCATTCACAATGAGATGACTATGTACAAGTAAATTGATACCTCGCGATTGAATTTTAATAAAGTTAATAATTTCTCTATGCCCCACCCCTTGTATTGTCGTATTCTTCTTTTTTTTAAGACGTGATTGAAGACCAGACCACCCATAAAGATGCTTTCAAACTTTTTTCCATTTCGTGGAAGACGAGACCACCATCCACCATTCTTTATCTTTATACTGTGATAATCACTAATCTATTCTTCTTTTTTTAGACGTGATTGAAGACCAGACCACCCATAAAGATCCTTTCAAACTTTTTTCCATTTCGTGGAAGACGAGACCACCATCCACCATTCTTTATCTTTATACTGTGATAATCACTAATCTATTCTTCTTTTTTTAGACGTGATTGAAGACCAGACCACCCATAAAGATCCTTTCAAACTTTTTTCCATTTCGTGGAAGACGAGACCACCATCCACCATTCTTTATCTTTATACTGTGATAATCACTAATCTATTCTTCTTTTTTTAGACGTGATTGAAGACCAGACCACCCATAAAGATCCTTTCAAACTTTTTTCCATTTCGTGGAAGACGAGACCACCATCCACCATTCTTTATCTTTATACTGTGATAATCACTAATCTATTCTTCTTTTTTTAGACGTGATTGAAGACCAGACCACCCATAAAGATGCTTTCAAACTTTTTTCCATTTCGTGGAAGAAGGGACCACCATCCACCATTCTTTATCTTTATACTGTGATAATCACTAAGACCAGACCACCCATAAAGATGCTTTCGAACTTTTGTCCATTTCGTGGAAGACGAGACCACCATCCACCATTCTTTATTTTTATACTGTGATAATCACTAATCTATTCTTCTTTTTTTAGACGTGATTGAAGACCAGACCACCCATAAAAATGCTTTCAAACTTTTTTCCATTTCGTGGAAGACGGGACCACCATCCACCATTCTTTATCTTTATACTGTGATAATCACTAATCTATTCTTCTTTTTTTAGACGTGATTGAAGACCAGACCACCCATAAAGAAGCATCAAACTTTTGTCCATTTCGTGGAAGACGAGACCACCATCCACCATTCTTTATCTTTATACTGTGATAATCACTAATCTATTCTTCTTTTTTAGACGTGATTGAAGACCAGACCACCCATAAAGATGCTTTCAAACTTTTTTCCATTTCGTGGAAGACGGGACCACCATCCACCATTCTTTATCTTTATACTGTGATAATCACTAATCTATTCTTCTTTTTTTAGACGTGATTGAAGACCAGACCACCCATAAAGATGCTTTCAAACTTTTGTCCATTTCGTGGAAGACAAGACCACCATCCACCATTCTTTATCTTTATACTGTGATAATCACTAATCTATTCTTCTTTTTTTAGACGTGATTGAAGACCAGACCACCCATAAAGATGCTTTCAAACTTTTTTCCATTTCGTGGAAGACAGACCACCATCCACCATTCTTTATACTGTGATAATCACTAATCTATTCTTCTTTTTTTAGACGTGATTGAAGACCAGACCACCCATAAAGATGCTTTCAAACTTTTTTCCATTTCGTGGAAGACGGGACCACCATCCACCATTCTTTATCTTTATACTGTGATAATCACTAATCTATTCTTCTTTTTTTGACGTGACTGAAGACCAGACCACCCATAAAGATGCTTTCAAACTTTTGTCCATTTCGTGGAAGACGAGACCACCATCCACCATTCTTTATCTTTATATTGTGATAATCACTAATCTATTCTTCGTTTTTTTAGACGTGATTGAAGACCAGACCACCCATAAAGATGCTTTCAAACTTTTGTCCATTTCGTGGAAGACGAGACCACCATCCACCATTCTTTATCTTTATACTGTCATAATCACTAATCTATTCTTCTTTTTTTAGACGTGATTGAAGACCAGACCACCCATAAAGATGCTTTCAAACTTTTTTCCATTTCGTGGAAGACGGGACCACCATCCACCATTCTTTATCTTTATACTGTGATAATCACTAATCTATTCTTCTTTTTTTAGACGTGATTGAAGACCAGACCACACATAAAGATGCTTTCAAACTTTTGTCCATTTCGTGGAAGACGAGACCACCATCCACCATTCTTTATCTTTATATTGTGATAATCACTAATCTATTCTTCGTTTTTTTAGACGTGATTGAAGACCAGACCACCCATAGAGATGCTTTCAAACTTTTGTCCATTTCGTGAAAGACGAGACCACCATCCACCATTCTTTATCTTTATACTGTGATAATCACTAATCTATTCTTCTTTTTTTAGACGTGATTGAAGACCAGACCACCCATAAAGATGCTTTCAAACTTTTTTCCATTTCGTGGAAGACGGGACCACCATCCACCATTCTTTATCTTTATACTGTGATAATCACTAATCTATTCTTCTTTTTTTAGACGTGATTGAAGACCAGACCACCCATAAAGATGCTTTCAAACTTTTGTCCATTTCGTGGAAGACGAGACCACCATCCACCATTCTTTATCTTTATACTGTGATAATCACTAATCTATTCTTCGTTTTTTTAGACGTGATTGAAGACCAGACCACCCATAAAGATGCTTTCAAACTTTTGTCCATTTCGTGGAAGACGAGACCACCATCCACCATTCTTTATATTTATACTGTCATAATCACTAATCTTTATCTTTTCCTTTTGCTCTCGATGAAAAGTGTGTTGCGTACATACCACGAAAGAAAACGTACAAGAAGAAACCAGCATATTTACATGGAAGAAGACCAACTGTCGGCCAAACGCTGTGAGTTGGATTGAGAAAATAGATGGGAGGAAAACGAAAGAGAGAGCGATTAACAACAAGGACTTTGAGAATTGAGTCCGTGCTCAGAGTCTGTGAGACTGACATCACAAAATTTTTCGTTGTGGTAAAGACCACCGCCCACCATGGGATAACTCTGTGAGACTAACATGGGAAATGTTTTCTGTCGTAAAAGACCACCGCCCACCATGGGATAACTCTGTACGAATAAATTGATACATGGCGACTAAGTTCCCATAAAGTTATTGAGCAATTTCCCCACGCCTTCTCATCTCTGCGCCCCACCCACTCATTCGTCCATAAAAAAGAATTGGAGTTGAACCTGGACACATTTACGTGAGGAAATTTCCAATGGAGAAAGTATTGGCTTTATTTCTTTTTCTTTTTGACTTATTGGAGTTGAACCTGGAAATTTCCAATGGAGAAAGTACTGGCTTTATTTCTTATTTTTCTTCTTTTTGACCATCTGATTTAGACTTTTTCTCTATCGATGTTGTTTTTTCTACTATGTCATAGCTTTCTACAGTTTTATGGCTTTCCCCAGTTTTATTTGAGATGTGATCCATTTAATGTCTGCTGTTACTGAAATTTGATATAAAAAAATCTGAAATATATAACTAATGGAGATGTAAAACACTAGAATTAATTTAATACAAGTGGTTCTTTTCTCACCGTACTTTTCACGGAGATTTGGAAAAATCTTCAGAATCAACTACTGTTGGATCGTGTTCCCGAAACACATTAATCATATCAAGTGACTTCGGGCTTCGAACTTTAAACACTGTTTTCATAGGAGTTGTCTATAATGCGACTTTTTGGAGATTCCGGTGACGGAATCCGGCGGAAGAAATGAGGTTAAATCTTGATTTTTAGCAGTTAAAATGGTTTTTTTTAACTGCATATTTGGATTCAGCGCCTTGAAAAACCCTGAGAGCCATTGATTGTGCAGAAAATAGCTATTAAAACTTGGGATTCCAATGAATTGTTGCCGGGGATTTTGACTAGAAAAATCCCCCAGAAAAGCTTTCAAAAAAGTCCGTTATAGACTACTGCGTTTCATATATATTAAAATAATATAAATATGCTTACATAAAAAATGTATAAAATATTTATATAATATATATCAAATATTGAGAATAACACTTATATCACTTAATAAGTATAGATAAAAATTAATTAATATAATATTAAATAAATTAAAAAATGATTTTTTATTAAAAAAAATGTTTTTTATTTAAAAAAATTTTATTTATAATAATATAACACTAACGTTTTATTTTGTGATAATTTTGTTTTGAATTTCCAATGTAATAATATTTTATAAGATACTATTTTTTTTATATATTTTCAATTATTAATTAAGAATTAGAATTTTGATACCATTTTTACTTGTGTTATGGTTGGAGTTAAAAACAATTTTCACCACTAATGGTTATGGATAGTTTTCAAAATATCATGTTATCCTGGTTGTTTATCATGTTCTTCTCAAATTTCACTATTAACTTAAACAAAAAAACAAAAACAAAATAAAACAAACTCTTAAGTAATTATAATAAAGGATGTTGTTGACACCTAATCTTCATGATTGGGGGAATTTTATGTAAATAATTAAATTAGGAATGTGAACAATCATCGGGAGATGAACTGAACAATCACTCCCTATTGTATATAACAATGACCTACTCATGGAATAATATACGAATCAGTTGTTTGTTTAGTGGAGTTACTGCCTAACAATCACTCCCTATTGTATATAACAATGACCTACCTATGGAATAATACACGAATCAGTTGTTTGTTTAGTGGAGTTACTGCCTGGCCTGACATGGTATCAGAGCCAGCTCCTTGTTTTAGCTATTATGCTCCTGTAACTCCTCTGTCTTTGCCTCTGCCTCTGACTCTGCCTTATTCCCCTCAGACTTGAAATAACCTACCTCTGCCAGCGCTGCACATTTGTCCATACTGTCAATTTTTTATAGCACTGTCATTTCCTGTTTTAGCACTGAGGCTGACATGGAATCAAAGTAAAGCAGAGATATGCCACCATCGATGAAGGTCCAGCTCCTAGTATGCGGTATTGAATCATATTAACGCTTGGAATCATGTTTTGAATGCGTTTCCATTTGAACGTTGTCCATAACAGTTGAATGCGTTTGAATACTAACGCTGAGTTTCCTATTTGAATAATAACATTTGAATGGTATGTTGAATGTGAATGGTAACATTTCGTGAAGGCAACCTTTGAGTGTCTCTTAAAAACTTACGGATTTTTGACACCTAACCTGAGGAGGAAGACCTGGATTTTTAACGCTGCGTTGGTATCATTATTGAATGGCTGTTGAAATGTTGTGCGTTTGAATGGTATTAACGCTGTGGGTTTATACATATGCCTATTGAATATTAACGATGTGCGTTTGAATGCCCGTCCAAATTTGTATTTGCATTGAATTGAGCTGGTATATGCATTGAAACGGATACGGTAGCTATCGGGTGGCCTGATATATCAAAGTTTG
The DNA here is from genome assembly GCA_000404065.3 of Pinus taeda. Taxonomy (NCBI): domain Eukaryota; kingdom Viridiplantae; phylum Streptophyta; class Pinopsida; order Pinales; family Pinaceae; genus Pinus; species Pinus taeda. Next base: position 45,772 of record APFE030433228.1, on the reverse strand, counting down.
TATATGCGTTGAACTGACTTCAGTATTCTTTTGATTTGGCTGAGAAGAGCTTTGGTATACAGAGCTTTGGTATACAACGCTTGCATTCACTTGGTATATGCATTGAACTAACATGGAAGGGTCTCTGAATATATGGTATATGGTATATGGTATTTAAATCTCATTTTAAATTGATCCCACAACAGCCGCATAGTCACAGTTATGTGGAGTCCAGCAAAGTGTTGAATTTTTAAAGGGCTGTGTTTTGTATTGGTAAATTTAACTGCTCTCTGCATTGGTGTATCATATTCCATGCATTGCATGGTGGGTAACAGTTCCAACGTATGATGTTGTTGATTTGAGCGTTGTGTTGGTCCTTTGTTGACTTTATATGTGCGTTGAGCTCTTGTTTAAAAGAAAAAAAAAAGAAGCGATATGGTATATAGAATGGTCCAGTTATATGTTGGATATATTATATGAGGATGCTTTTATCAAACATTTGAAGAAAATAAGTTTGGAGAAAATATAGTGCATAAAGTTGTAGTGTAAGGAAGAGATTTGAAATCTTTTGAGAATGCCCTTTCGAGTACAATTTCACTGTATATCAGTGGAAGTATTTTTTCTATCAGCAGAAGTATTTTTTTTCTATCAGCAGAAGTATTTTTTTTTACAGAATGCATTCAATCATCTCTATGGTAGGAATAGTTCTCATTGGCAAGGAGAACTATCCTGATTGGTCCCGGATGATAAAACACACCCTCATCTTCAATGAGTTGTGGAAAGGAGTGTGTGTCGGAGAAGGAGACAATGACCCAATACAGCCTACCTCAGACAAAGAGCTCGTCATTTGGGAAAACAAGAATAGCAAAGCTTATGCATTAATCGCAACATCTGTAAATAAAGAGGTGAGTCGCCATATTTCATCATATTCAACT
>APFE030433228.1:3609-40457 GCA_000404065.3 Pinus taeda | reverse complement strand
TGACAAAACTAACCTCCCTAGGAGTCTAAGACTCTCTAGTGACAAACAAGACAATTAAGAGCAATCCTTCTCTAAACATGCATTATCCTATGAGAAACCAAGTGTTTTTGGATCCTACCTGAAGTCCAACGCTTGTTGTAGCAGTCTAGCCTCGTCGATCCAGATGAGCTCCTCCTTCACTTTGAAGCCTGCATACACTAACAATCAAACAATTACATAACACCTGAATATTCCATAAAACAAAGCATATTCAACATATAGACCAAGGAGTATATGAAACAATTCATTAACAACAAATCATTTAGAAGAATGGACTTATTTGTATTAAGGAAACAAAAAAGAAACCATTACAACCTGAGCCTTGGTGTTGTGCAAGTTCCTCCCAGGGTCCAGCAAGAGTTTTCCTCTACTTTGACAAGCTCACCCACTTCCAAATGAAACAAGAAAGGATTGTAATCTCTCCTCACAAGCTTACAATGGAAGTCCTAATTCCAGCCGCATCTACCCTTTGGAATGTTCAGCTTTTAACCTCTCCTCCCTTGGCCCAATTCCTGTATTTATAGTGTTCTAGAGGAAGTTATTCAGTTCCAACATCAATGGGATACTCTCTCTTTTGGATGGGGTAGCTCCTCTCTTGATGGGATAAGTTCCTCTATCATAGGGATGCATGAACCATCTGGAGGCGCTCAATACACGTCAAACACTCTTCTAGAAAGCTCTAGAAGTGATCACAAGTAACTTTTTTAAGATGAAACTCGCGCCTTTTGACCTTTACAGGAGTACGCACCCATCCCTTGACTTACAGAGCGTACAAGTACGCAGGTACAATGAGCTTGGGATGCGTACACGCAGGCAAGGTAGAGAGAACCTGCGTACCCAGAGATAAACATGATTTTCTCTCTTTTTTGAAGTTTGACATGAAGAGCAGAGGTATAAGGCTTGACAAGGAGGATAATATGACTATTGATGGAGCCATATTAACTGCAGATAGTCATGGTGACAAATTTCAGTGTAACAAGATGCCAAGCAATGACAGAGAAATCTGTCGTGCGCACCACTAATTCCTTCTTTTGCGAGACAATGTATCCTTCTGGTGCAATAACTATCATTAGGAAATGTATTATATCCTCAAAATGACCATCCACAATGCACACTACAAATAGCTACGTGTTAAGCAATCCTTCTTCCAAGTTAGTAGGTTCCTCCCCTGTTACGATGCACGATAAATGGTCTGGTCCAGTGTTCAGTCATCTAGGCTTCACAATAACTTCAAAATCATATTCCTGGAACAATAAGAACCACCTGCAGATTCTCCACCCCAAAACAGGCTTATTGACCAGGTACTTTAGTGCGGAGTGATCTGTATACATCTTAAAATGGCCTCCCAACCAGTAGTGCCTATACTTCTAGAGTGCATACACCATGGCTAGCCCTTCACACTTAGTGGTGAAATAGTTCTTTTCCACTTTGTATAATCTTCAGCTTGCGAACGTGATAAGATGATCCAAGCCTTCTCTGCCAGCATGTGTCAGTACTCCTCCCAGCACTATACATGACACATTGACATGTACATGAAACTCCTTCTTCCAATCCAGGAATAGTAGAATCTACACGGTGACCATCTTTTCTTTCAATATATCCAAGCTCTTCTTAAAGTCATCATTCCAGCAAAAAGTGACATCATTCTTCAACAATTTTTCCATAGGTGTGGTGATCTGGGCATAGCCTTTGATAAACGTTTTGTAATATCCCATAATTACCAAGGTAGCACGCAACTGTTTCACACTCCTTGGTGCTTCCCAGTCCAGTATCACCGCAATCTTCATGAGGTCTACCATTAGCCCCTGCCTACAAACCACATGCCCCAACAGGTTCCCAAAAGAAACACAAAATAGACATTTCTTGAGATTGAGCGTGATTTGGTATCTTCAACAGGTATCCAGCATCAAGCGCAAGCTTGCTACATGGCATTTAACCAGCCCAAACACAATCCAATCATCAAAATATACTTCTAGGAACTTATGAATAAATTATTTGAACGCAACAATGACTACGTGTGAGAAGATCACAGGAGCATACATCAATTCAAACGACATTACAGTGTATTGAAAACAGCCCCACTAAGTTGCAAAGGTTGTCTTGCTATTGTCCTTCGATGTGATTTTGATCTAGTGGTACCCATAGAATCCATCAGCGAAGGAAAATGCTTCCTGGCCACCTACATTGTCCAACACTTCATCAGTGAATGGAGTCAGGAAAGGATCATGTACACAAGCATCATTCAGCTTTTTGAGATCCACACATATCCTTATTTCATCCTTCTTCTTCTTTTTCTATACCACCATAGGACTTACCCAGTTAGATTCTTCCACAGGCTCAATGATGCCTACCACAAGCATCTTGTCTAGTTCTAAGCGGACCTTCTCCTTATATTTCAAATTGAGATGGTAAGGTATTTGCTTAACCAGATTTGCATCGGGCTTCAAAGTAATCTTCATCATTCCTAGGTCCCCGGTTATCCCCTTTAGATCAATGAAATTGGTAGGGAATAAATCCTAGTATTCGCAGAGCAATTTAGCGACCTTATCCACCATTGCGTCATCTAAGTAGTCTCCAATATTTGCAAATTTGGGTTCTGCCTCCCTACCAATGTTTACTAGTTTTTTTTTCAACAGCGCGGTTATATCAGGGTTCTCAATCTGCGATACTTCAACCTCGCGGTGACCCTCTGTTTCTGGAATTTTAATCTTCAGCGGATCCTTGTCCTCTTCCTCAACAATTACATTATAACATTCTAGCTGTGATCAGCTGAGTAGCCCATTCAGGCTAAATCAGGTCTAAAGGATCTTGCATATCCTAAATATGGCTACTTTCACCTCTTGTAGCGCTTCATCAATACTGTCAAACTTGTCCTCAAAACTAAATGTCATCATGAATCCCTGCCGCAAGACATCTGTTATAGACATATTTGGGCACTGTAACCCCAATCACATATGTCCATAAAATAAGGGCTTCTGAATCCCTAAAAGTGTTGTTTCATACCCTAAAGGAACAAGGTCAGTTGATTACATCATCTCCGAGAATTTCTCCACAAAAAACTACTCATAATTGGTCAAAACTAGACCATACAGACTGCTCAGTGTAGAGGTTGTGATGCATCTCACTTGCTTAGTGCAAAAAGTCTGATGCATACTGAAAATCCCTTCTATAGGGTGTGATGGGTGAGAGTAGACAGATGGGAGAGACAGTTTGCAAGGTGGATGATCATTGAATCTTCTAGAAACTTCTCTTGTGACACTTGCCTCTCTGAATTCGCCCAGGGATGAGTAAGAGATCATCAATCTCCAAGTGGAATCAAGAACTATCAAAGAGAAGACACTAATAAAAAATCCCAAAAGCTGACTCACCCCTTGCAATCATTTATATATGGATCTCTCATCCCAGAGATCCAAAGGTTGGAATCTTGTATCTTGTAAGGAAGTGTTGTTGGTTTCCTGGTGGAATATCATAGTGTTGGGTGATCTAAGCTTTTCATGAGGTTAAGAAGAGCTTTCATGCTGCAAGGATGACTTTGGGTCAGATCAATGGGTTGTAATCCTCTCTTCTAATCTTTATATCATTAAAGCTATTCAAGTTTTCCTCCACATTCTTGTATGTTTGCTAATATATGCATTTGTGTGGTCAATATATATCTGGTCCTATATTGTTTATGAGTGTAGATCTCTGCACTTTGAAGATATTATGCTACTTTGACTTTGCAGGTACTCTTTGAAGCGGAGCGGTCAAGGGAGGAGTGGCAAAGATCTGTCAAAGAGGAGAAGGAAAAAGTAGAGAACCAAGCGAAAGATTGACGTTGGTATTCTTTGCTCCTATCCTATCTACTTCTCGTAAAGGAAAATGAAAGTAACTTTATTCTATTTGTTTCTAAGATAGCTACCCGTCTTAGTGGGACTAGCAGCTCTACACAGACACTAGATTTACCGATAACAACATCCCATTCACCTATCCCATTGCGGATCTCGGTTTCTATGTACTAGTTCATCAGGACAATATCCAGGGTGTGACAGAACAAGTACACCCATTCAAGTTGGGGTTTTTCTCCATAAGCCTAGGTCCATTTGGCCAAATGCATGCATGGAACATCCTACCCATCATACTTGTCTATCATTTGCATCTTAGGCTTCCTGAATTGTGTTCTCATCATCCTCCTATATTCACGCCAATCATCAAAGCTTCCCTTATGCATACCCCACCCTCTAGTAGGCATAGCGCATAGTGCCTAATCCAATACCTAGAAGCGCTACTTTTCTAGTACCTCCCTTTCAAATTCATCCAAAAAGATATCTACCTCATTCAGACGATCATAAGTAGGTAGATTTCTTACCTCTAAGGACACACAATGCAACAATCAAGTCATCATGTTGCAGTTCAGCGTAGTCACTTCATGTAACCAGTTATGCTAGCGTCCTAACTCTTCATCGGAGTCTGAAGTGCAGGAAATCTCATGATCCTAGGTAATCCACCCATCCACTGTGGGATTCACCCAATCTTGATCTTGTTTCGTTATCTTATAGATACAGTCCAAATCGTCATTACTCTCATAATCGCAGACTGGTTTTGTATAGCACAATCCCTTGACGGGATCTAGAGGTACTTTTACACATAGTGATTTCTTCTCAAAGATCATCTTCCACTTCTTCAAATTGATTACCCCGTTCATATCAGTGGCCCAGTCAATTCCTAGGAGCACAGGATAGGAATTGTTATCATCCACTATCTCTATTACTTCAAAATCAGCCAGCGCACTCGCACCTTCAATATCCACAGCCACCCCCTGCATATGCCCCAAGGGGATGATCTTTTGTTGATTGGCCATCCTTACCTGAATCGGAGACCATTGTAGCATGGGCCTCCCCATTCATTCCCAAGTCTGCTTCGGTAGGATGTTCGCATCTGACCCCAATTCTAAAATAACCTGATCCATTTCATACTTTCCTATCTGCATGGCCAATCTCATCTCCCGTCCCATTCTTGTTTTATGCTTTCCAATCTTTCATACTACACATGGCTCACCCGGCATGGTTCAAGCACATCTATTGATGAGCTCTTGTAACCCTGTCATAGCCTTATTATCATGTAGTAACTTCATACAGGTATCCAGGAAAGTTATGAGCATAGAGGGGTCCATCTCCTACTCATGCTTATCCTTGCTTCCTAAGGTGGAGGTCTCAGTGAATCTCTTCTTAGCTTCCATGAAGGTTTCACGTGCGTGCTCCAAATCGAACTTAGCCTCCTTTGTCGAAGCTTTGTGAACCCATGTACTATCTTTTGGCTATTTTCCCTTGTCATATCCTATCACGATTGCACTCCTAGGCACAATATTTATGTTTGGATCATCTTCGCACGTATCAGACCTCATCATCTGTAAGTTCTGAGTTGATAGAGGCAGTCGCGTCGCTTTGTCACGTATCTTCGCTATTAGCGTAGGACAGTCTTCCATTTCATGATCAAACAGCATGCAATACTAGCCTGAAAAACGTGTTGGATTAGTGCAATAACGAGCATAGTGTCCCAATCCTTTGAAATTGTATCAGATCAACTGTTCTCAACCTCTGCCAGGTCCTCTTCCTCTTTGGCCTCATCTACATCCCTGAAATCATGTCTGCGTCATCCCTGCACTCTAGTCAGGGACCTACATTTCAGTATGAACCCTATAAGTGGGATTTCAATCCATTATCAATTCCTAACTTCTGCAATTACACTCATCATGCCCTACCGACCTAAAAAAGTTGCAGAACAGCTATTGCAGTGCCTGTACAAAATTCTACAACAAATGACAGTTATATGTGGCATGTTTTCCTGCTACCCGAAAAATAGTGTACCACAATGTAGGCCCGATGCTAGGTCTTGCTTGAGCTTATGGCCTTAAGGAAATCGATCCTCCTCCTACAATATAGTTCGCAAAGATGGGAAATGGTCCTTGTCATGTCCCTGACTCTTGCATTTCAAGCACCATACCTCCTCACGTACCTCTGGTTGAACCATCTTGTCCTACTTCAAATTTTGCATCTCAACGCATAGATTCTTCAACTGCGCATGGATCTATTGAACTCCTAGATTTGGATCTTCAATTGGAGTTTCATGTAGTCTCATGGAAATCTCTAGGCCTCCACCTCAGTGGTTATCTTCTGCTGCGATAGCACGACCCTTAAGTATGGTAGTAGCAAAGCTACAAAACACTCACGATGTTGTCCACCTATCAAATTCATGTTGGATTTTCAGATTATACACTTCAAACTCTGATCTAGTTCCCAAGGCATCTCACCCGGTTGTATCCCAATTTCTTTGTATCCCACAATCAACTGTGCCTCAAATTTAGGCCTATTGAATTCTCTATCCAGTGTTGTTTGGATTTCTACGACGCCAGCATTCAAGTTATCATTAAAGTACTTAATATACCAGGTTAGCACGTGATATTGCAGAGCACTAACCAGTGTCACCTTCTTTATATGATCATCTGTAATACCTCGAGCTTCCCATACAGCCCTCACAACGAACGAGAATTGCTCTGGGTCCTCATTTCCCAAGCCATTGAACAAAGGCAACTACACTATATTTTCCATACTAAACTAGGGTGGAGGTGGAGGTGGTATGAGTGAAGTTAGAGGCGATGGAGATGAGGTTGGAGACAATGTGGGTGGAGGTGGTATTCATGGTAATCCTTGTCTTATTAATTGAATATCACTTCACGAAGAAACCTTCATTATTTCTTCCTCGTCACATTGTGGAGGTGAAATCAATGGACTATACTCCAAACCCTTTTTTCCTTTGTTCCTGTAAGTTTTTTCGCTTCACGTAGTTCTGAACATCAAGGTAGCTGCATAACTAGTTTTTCACACAATAGCATTTTAATCTAGGTATTCAAATATTTTACGTACTTACCTTGCAGTCCTTTAAAAAAACATCACTCTACCTCGTTGTAGCTGAATGAAGTGTCAACAGTGAATTCAGTCACAAATATTCCTATGATGCGATCGAGCCAATGATCAACAGCGTGGGTGATATTATCTTCTGATGCTTCCAATTTTTGTATTAGCTCTGGGGTCCAAACAATAGGACCATCAAGTTTCCACCTTCCTTCATTGTCTGCTAGCTTCACGATCCACTCGTATAGCTCAACCAAAAAGGGGCAGAAGAAGATTTCATGGATCTCTGTGTATAGGTATCTGTCCAACCACTCTTCCTTTGTCAGTCGCGGGATTTTTTTCTCCTGTTCCACGAATTCATGGATCTTCCTATCCAACCAGTCTTTGATCTCCTTCTTAGATGGATTCTATTGATGCCAAATCACACATCTCTTATGCAGATTCCAGTCTGGGTAACGGAACCATTTTTTGGCTTGAGGAGGCCTCACCCAAGTTCAGTGTTAATTAGCCAAACAAATCCTTACACTAATGGCCCTTTCGGCATCAGCCTGAGGAGAGTAGGCCGAAGTCTCACCTAAAAAAATATGGGGGGATGTTGGAACCAACTTTTCACACACTAAGATGGTTGTGATGTTGTTTGATTCCCTCTATCCCTGCCTTGATGCAGGTTGGTTCACTCTAGGGCTTGCAAGACAAGCCCTTTATTCTATCCTTTAATACCTCTGTGAAAGGGTATGATCGACCTTCATGCATCCCTAGCCTGTTGCTCAGGTACTTTCAAGTTGTTATGGCAACGTGTCATGTAGATTCCCCAATTACTCTAAGTGACTTGCTTATCTTATCAAATAATTATAATTAACACCACGTAAACAAATAATCATAATTGCATTCAATTATTCAATGTAATTGCATTCATTCACGCATCACATAAGCATAATAAAGGAAATTCATACATAACATATCAAGATGCAATAACATAACAAAGACATAGGAATTGTTGAATATTTCTCTTTATTGATATCTTCAAAGTGTCTACAAACTCTGTTCGCCCTACGCACATAGCCGCAGGGGTCTGCGCACTCAGTTAGAGACTTCTACCCTAGGCCTCTGCACACTCAGTTGCAAAGCCTCTACCTACACTACGACCCAAGACTTAGACTTCTTGCTTCATAGCTATGACTCTCTTACATTATTCATCATTGTGTGTCTCCAAAACTACTTAGAGCTTAGCTCTTTTTATACAATCCCATGGTCAGCAGACCATGGATAGAACTCTTACAATTGACTTTACTTTACAAAACTAAGGGCAGACTACCCTTTATGACACATGACACCTTTGTGCTCTGTGACCACAAAATGTGGAGACTTTACAATTGTTTTACAAAATTTGACTTAAACATGGGTTTTAGCCCCAAAGCTGTCCTTGGGGGATCCTGCTCCCAAAAAATTTTCTTTGAAATCTTTGTACCAAGAATCATACATTAAAGCCCAATCACCTTCTTGAAATTTCTTGTCTTTTATACACTTGTCATGCCATATTTTCCTTTGAACTTGAGTCAATTCTATGTGCAGGAGGGATTGCATTCTAAATTCATCTAATCCATTCAGCTAGAGAAATCTTTCTTGTTGTGCCCTTGTGATATCTGAATCCAGTTGTATTGCCATCCTTAATGTGTTGTATTCAAATTCAATGGACATTAGGGCTTTCTTCCCATAGGCCATCTCATAAGGAGTGAAGCGAGTTGTGTTCTTCTAGGTGGTATTGTAGGCCCAGGTGGCCTCAACTAATCTATCTCCCCAATCATTTCTACTGTTGCTAATGTTACTCAACATTTTTTTACTATCCATTTACTCACCGTTCCTTGATCCTAGAGGACGTTGGCTTGAGGGGGCCTAACCTAGGTTCGGAGTTAATTAGCCAAACAAACCCATACATTACTGGCCCTTTTGGCATCAACCCACAGTCTGCAGACTGAAGTCTCACCCGAAGCAATATGGGGGGATGCTGGAACCAAGTTTCCGCACCCTGGAGATGTCTGAGGGATTGATTTAATCCAACTATTCCTACCTTTGCACAGGTTGCTTCACACACTATCCTAACCTGAGAGACCTTTGCGATCTGTTAGGATTGCCTTTTGCGCAACCCTAACTAGGGGTTGAGATGCTTTCGCACTGTTAGGGCAGTGATCTACGCTATTTTCCCAAGTTACACCATGTATCTTACTTATCTTCATACAATTGTTAGCTAACTTTGCGTAAATAGATACCTTATCTCACATTTACTTAATCAACACAATCAGATATTTTTGTGCACCATATAGACAATAGAAATGAAATTTATACCCAATATATTCGATACAAAAATAGGAAATAAATACACAGAACTGATGTAAAACTTCTCTTTATTAATGCTTCAATAGTTATACTCGACTCACCCCGTGCACTTAGCTGCAGGGACTGCACACTTAGCTATAGACTACTAGGCCTCTGCGCACTCAGCTTTAGAGCCTTTTCCTACTCTATGACCCAAAGACTCAACTCTAGGCTTAGATCTTTCGCTATCCTTCTATTCCATCGTCATTCCTTCCAATTCTATTATTCTCTTCTACTTAGAGCCTCGCTCTATTTATTCAATCCCATGGCCCGCAAACCATGGGTAGATCTCTAAAGCTAACATTACATTACAAAATTGAGGGCAGAAAACCTTATGACTCATTTACAACTTCATGCTCCACGCCCACAAAATGTAGAGTCTTTACATCGTATTTACAACTTTTAACCAAAAATTGGGCTTTAAGCCTCAAAACTTCCCTTGGGGTATCCTGTGCTTAACAGGACCCCAACAAAAACATCGTGACTTGCCCTTGAGTCACTCTATCGATGCAAAAATCCTCGCGCGGAGACCTTCCAACTCTACCTAGACTACTGCAAGATTGGCAGCGCACTGAGCAACTACCTATTGCACTTCATGGATGCGTTGTTTAGAGATTGTTGTAGTTGAACTTCTGCCCTGCACCTGTTTATAGTCCTGCGCTAGGATGGAATTTAATGGGCAATTTGGCCATCACAGGGCATTTTGCCCATATTTGGCGTTTGAAATTTCTAAATGCCTGTATTTTCCAACGTGCTTGGAACAGTTGAACACGCTTTTTTAACGGTTAAATTTTTCTTAAAACAATATTATTTTTTCTTGAACACATTTACTTTTACATTATTTTCTAGCTACACTTGCCAGTAGTTACCAGTACATGATCAAAGTTGCAAACTAAAGAGTTTTATTATGGATCGGGATTCAAAATAGATAACCACTTGATCGACATCAATGTTGAACCATTGAATAACAGTGGGTATAACAAATATTTCATTAAAATTGGAAAACAATTATTACAACAACGCACTGGAATTGAGTTTTGACATCATTTTGAATTCTAGATCCACTATTTATTTCCAAATTTAATGAAATATGTGTTGTATGTGTTATCTATGCTTGATGGGCCACCCAAAAATAGATTCTTGTCTTGTGTTCGATAAACCTCTACAAATCATCCTGAGAGGTTCTAACGAGGGCACTTATGCTGCCTTGCATCCCAGTCATTTAACCTGAATCTCCCAAGGGATGTGCCCAGCATCATTGGAAATAATGTCAGATTAGAGGGTATCATTCAACTGTTGAGAATAGGTTCCAACTATGGTGATAAGGCAGCTAGATATTGAGGAAATTGTGTTTCCCCAATCACTAGATTAAAGGCGACGCCTAGTTCTGGTGAAATGCTAAGGAATTCGAGTTCTTGTTTAGGTTTAGGGAAGGGTTGTCAAAGTTTGCATTGTTGGCAAACTAATTCCCTGTGATGAAGTGTACAATCTAAAAATTGATGATGAAAGAAGTCGCTCAATTGATCTGCAGAGCGGGAAACTTCGTAGGTGTTATGGGTTTCCTTTTGGTTTGGTTGAAGGGATGAATGTTGAATGCCATGTTTTAGTAGATTTTAGCACTAGGTTGAGGGAATAACTTAGAGTGTTTGATAACAAACACACCCACTTGAGAAATATCTCCGAGCAAGGCGAAATTGTTGATATAGATATAGATTCTACAGTGTGGATTAAAAGCAAACAAATTTTGTATTTCAATTCTTAAAGCTTTAGATCTGATTTGCCAAAACTGAATTTTGTATGCTCTCATTGAATTCAAACTATGGGGAATATAGACTCATAAGGCTAGCCACAAGTCTATGCAATGTGCATTGTGGGGTTTAGCACTTATTTCCCAACTCAACCAAAAATTTTCATGGTCCATGGATTACTAGTCAAGCAACCATAGTGCTGGTAGGCTATTAAAGCTACCAAAATTCTAGCATTCCTTATGATGGATGCAATAAAAAATTGCCCTCAATTCTCCTTTTATTAATATTTATCAAATTTGTTCAATAAAAGTATAAAACTACTATAGGAATCATCTTGAAATATAATCCAAATGTTTCCTTTGTTCATGTCAGCACAGGCCAGTATTTAATAATTTTATTCCTCATATCAATATAACCATAGGCTTCAATTCTCCTCAGCCTTCTCTGCTTGACATGAATCCTTCACTCTGCAAGAAAAACAAATACACAAAATATAGATGCATGCCTAGAATTTTTTATATTAATTCACCTTGATTTGTCTCAAAAGGTTCCTAGCGAAATAGATTCTTAATTAATCAAAATGTAGTCTCAAATACCACTCTAAATTTCACTAACAATTTCACCAAGATTAAGTTAATATTGATTCAGATGTATAGACAAATACAACTAACATAGATTCATCTTAAAGACAGATCCAATGTGAGCCAAGAGAGATCCAATTTCTTCACGTGCAATTTTTTTTTGAGTTGACACAATTTAAATTTTTTGTATAGTGTTTATTATTATTATTATTTTATTTGGACCAATATGAGAAAAATTTCAACTTTGACAGAGGAAAAAGCTTACACAACATACTAGACTGTAGAATGAGCCTCTCAACTCAATTATGAGCTTAAGAAAGCTTCCATTTCTTTCAATCAGCATATTGTACATACAACAATTAGAAATTTAGTACATACAATTATGTAGAGACTGGCTCTCATCTACTCTTTTTATGGTCTAATTTATATTTAACTAGCCATCCTTTCACCACTCATGCACAACTTCTATATTTTTTCATTACACAACAACAATTTAAATAGGAACAACTTGTTCATATCTATATCCATAAAAATATGATCTCAGTAGTTAAAAATAGAAAAACTAAGTCTCATTAACTTCCATATTATCTTGACAACAAAACCATTTGTCACATACATATCCATCAACCCATTTAACTTGACCTTCTAGAAATAGACAAAATAAAGTTTGAATGATGCCCATGCATCAATTAGATAATCAATTGATCTACGCATTGCTTGAAGAAATGAAAAGACCAATCTACATCAATTAGATAATCAATTGATCTACGAATTTCTTGAAGAAATGAAAAGACCAAACTTGTTGACCTTTCCAAATGCACATAATGCATTATAACATGCTACATTGATAGGTTCCTATTTGAAAATGAAATGAAATAACCAAAAGGTAATGGATGAAATGCTGAGTAAATAATTAAGTATTTGAAAATTTGTAGATGGGGAAGCCTCAAAAGAATTTTTTGGGCATTTTGGTTCCATCAATCATCAAGAACATATAGATTCATTCGCTAACATATATATTCATAGGCAGTGTATCTATTTTATAATAAGTATATTTCTATTGAACATTCATTGAAACAAAGAAATCTAACTAATAATAACAATTACTCAATTAGCATTTTGATCATATTCATTGAATGGATCCTATATCATATATTACAAAAATCTAATTTGACTGACTAATAAAGTTCTACTATTACAAATAGATAAAAAATCTCGTTCCCCATTCATGTACACTTCAAAGTGAGAAATGTAAGCTATTTCACTATTTAATATTCAATGTGTTGTTATTTATTTTAAAAATACAACATTTATTAAATGTTTCAGAAAAGTTTAAATTTAAAATTGTTTTATTATTATTATTATTTCATATTTTTTTAACTTTAGGATTGTAGCATATTCAAAAAGTATATAAAAGTCAATTTGTTTTTTCCCTTGTGTTAAATATCTGAAATTTTTTAATGTTAAATATGTGAAAAATTTTAACGTTGGAAGGGTTATTTTTTAATTAAGCCTTCATTCGCGAAGGGTTGATTTATTATGAAAACATCACTCTTGAAGGGCATAGTTTTAAACATAACGTTTCTTGATTAGAAGCATAAGGACCCAAAACGTCAAAAAAAAATTGTATGACGGGTAAAGAAAATTAAATTCCAACCCTAGTCTGACGCCTCCTTTCAACTGCCTGGAGCACTAAGACTGTGCTTTTGTTGACTATTCAGATAGCTGGGCCACCCGTGTATGGCTTCAATCAACTACCATTCACTTTTCCTAGGAAAGGTTCTCCATTTAACTTTACCAACTCACTGCGCCTTCATCTGTGACCACCTTAATAACATATGGTCCCAACCAATGCAACAAACTGAGAAATGCTCAGCAGTGGTCCCCAAGTCTTTCAATGTAATCGAGCTCATCCTACTCTATTACTACTTTCTTTCTATCAAGAAAGCCCTTCTTTATTCTTCCTCAAGCTTCATGACTTCCACTTCCATCATGGCGCTTATATTCCTCAACCAAACTCTTTCATTCATGAGTTCTTGGAGCATAAGATCACCCTGTTGGATCTCTTCCTCGAGTCTCAACCGATCTTCTTCAAGCTATTCCAACAATGCGAACCTTTCTTCCAGGGCTCCACGATCTATTACCCCTGTGAGAACCACTATGCGTGAATTAGACATGATAGAATACATAGGCATTACAGCTTCTACTCCATTGACCAACCGAAAAGGCGTCTGTCAAGGTATGCGCAGGACCCAACCACTTCGCTGCGCATTGCATACCGTGTTTAGTGCATTGCACGCCTTGTCAAATGCTTTCACGTGGATAACCTTTTATGTGATTGTTCTTCCCACTTACTTTTTGTCCAACCTTAAGAGCTAGCTGCACATCTGTCCCCCCAACCCACACTTATTGACCATACCTCTCAGTGCGGAGTTCATGCACATCCACGTAGGTTGTTTTCCATATGCCTGTATCCACCTGGCTAGATGTGTGCATGAATTATCTTGCCGATTGTATTTATCTGTCAATCTCACTCTACGCTTCCCAAACCATGTGTGCATCATCTTTCTACATTCATGCCAATCGTCAAAGCTCCCTTTGTGTGTACCCCACCATCTCACAAGCATAGCATGCAGTACCCAGTCCAAGGCCTGAAAGCGCTGCTTTTTTGGCACCTCCCTTCCAAATTTATTCAAGAAGGTATCTACCTCAATTAGGCCATCATAGGTAGATAGGTCCCTTACTTCTATCGATACACAGCGTAGCGACCTTGTCATCATATTACAATTAAGTGTAGTCACCTCATGTAACTGATTCTGCCATCGCTCCATTTCCTCATATGAATCCAAAGTATAGGAGCTCTCTCGCTCCCATGCAAGCCATCCGTGCACAGTGAGATTCACCCAGTCCTGGTTTCGTGTTGTTATCTTATAGATGTAGTCCAAATCATCATCATTTTCATAGTCATGCACTGGTTCTATATAGTGTGATCCTTCAGCAGGGTCTAGAGGTATAACTACGCGTGTGACTTCTTTTCAAAAATCATCTTGCGATTCTTCAGATTAATCACCCCATTCATGTCAGTGGCCCAATAAATTCCTAAAAGCATAGGTTATGGATTGCTATTATCAACAATCTCTATCACTTCAAAGTCTACCAGCACACTTACTCCCTCAGTATCCATAGTGAGTCCCTGCAATCACCCCATGGGTATTGTTGGGCCTCAGTTTTGTCTCATTTTTCACTCAAAAATACTCTCATGCTACTGTTTCATTAAATGATTATTGTTGCAAGTATTTGTTACTTCTTTTGTTTTAACGAGATTAATATACCATTAATGGAAGTTTAATAAAGGTTTGTATGTTGCAGATTAAATTTGATTTGATCATGTTTTGAACCTACACTTACCTGCCTGCACTGTGCAACAAATTCCTACACCAATTCAGTTCTTACAGCCTACCTGCACCATTGCATTTAGCGTGCCTACACCAGTGCAAGATTTACAGCGTGCCTCCACCAATTTGGGGCTTTCATACATTGACACATTTATGGGAGAATCTGAAAGAGGTTTAGGATCAAAATATCATTTGAACACTTCCACATAAGCCAAGACACACCCAAGTCATACAGATTTATATTTAGAGAATAATTAATGCTACAACCCCGAATTTGTAGCAGTTTCTAGATTGCCTATTTACACCTGGATTTCTGCGTCAATCATAGTGAATCTCATAATTCAGAAACATGGGTTTTTCTCCTAGCAAAGGAAATTGAGTAAGCCTCAGGCCGTTTTCCAGAATTTGTAATGGATAAGGAGATACGAAGGGGGATTTGGAGGAAGTTTGTTAAAAATACCAACTTTTCCAGAATTCTAGAAAATGCCCAGATTTGGGAAATTCGTGGTAAATCTCCATTATTTTAGTAGGGAAATGGTTTTACTAATATTCTATTAATGATAATTAGTTTGAATTCAATCCCCGTGATGTTTGCAAAGGATTTTCTTGTTTTATGCCAAGTTGGGAATGTAAAAAGATTATAAAAGAAGAGTTATGGCTCCAAGCCTAACTAATTAATTAGTGAATCAATTAAGTAGAGAGCAGAAGCATGCACAAGTAGGCATAGGCAGAAGGGGGAGAAGTTGTTCCAATGTAGTAGCATTTGGATTTTAGTGTGGAATGCTTCTCGTACTTGTGAGGATTAGCTGATGTCTGCATTATGTAAAAGACTATTTTTCAATAATTAATTGAGGCAAGTTTTATCCATGTTCTGTCTACTTATTTATTTCATCTAATGATTTCACTTTTTGTGTGAACCAAGCACTCAAAGAGGGTGCGAGTTAGTTGGGTTGGCCGCCAGACCAGCTCAACAGCACTCTCATCTTTTAAATAGCATTTCAATTCTTGTTTGTTTGCTATGTGAATTTGATTTCTTTACAATTTCTTTATGCCTTTGATTGATGTTATCTAACTTGCTACAGATGTTTTATTCCCAAAAATTAAGTCAATTTGCTGCAATCCATTATTCCAAGTTTTAAGGTTAATTTGAGTTGCTGCAATTTGTTTCTTTTTCATTTGCTACATTATTAATTATACTTGCACTTGAAATATTTTAAACAACGATTGCGCTCTCCAAATTGTCTGAATCCATAAGATCAGCTCTGGCATTATGAGCTCTAACTCTAAGTCTGTAAATTAATCCAGATCTATTAATTCATATTTAAAGCTGTAATTTTTACATTTGTTGAGCAGATATTTATAAATATGGAAACTACATGTTTGAATTGATAAATACTTAATTAATATTATGATTTCCTTTAACTTCTGGATTGTTCTTACACATAATTAGTGCAAGCATGTTACAATATACAGTAGTGCAAGCAGAATTAGTACAGGCAGAATTAGTGCAAGCAGAATAGTTTGAATTGCTTTTGAATTTATTCCAACAATTACAGTCTTTTCGATATTGTGTCGTCACCGCTTGATTTCCAGTTCTAATTTCCCTTCTGTTTACTTGCTATTAGAATTTCCTTTCACATTGATTTCTTTTATTTTCCTGCATGCTTTTAATTTTTTGGATTGGTGTTTCTTGCACTAGTGCAGGATTACATTTATTTTCGAGATTAATCACAAGATCGACTAGAATTTGTTTTGCAGGTTACCAGGAACTCTGTCTGGCATTTCTAGTGTTGTTTCTCGAAGTTCACAAACTCTCCAGATTGACAAATTAAATTTTGGTACATTTATAGACCCTATAGTGCACCCAACAGGTATTATCTTCTATTTTTTTTCCATTTGCAGCTGAATAGGAGACCACTGCAGCATATGCCTCCCCATGTGCTCCCATGTCTACTTCAGCATAACAGTTGCGTTCGAACCTAAATCCAGAATTACTTGGTCCATCTCATATTCTCCAATCTGCATGGTTAACCTCATTTCTCTTCTCGTCCTTGTCTTATGCTTTCCAATCTTCTGGGCTATGTGCGGTTCTCCTGGCGTGGTCCTAGCGCATCTGTTAATGAGTTCGTGTAATCCTTTCACATCCTTACTATCGCACATTAACTTCATGCATGTTTCGAGGAACACCATAAGCATAGACGGGTCCATCTTTGTCTCTGTCTATATTTGCTTCCTGAAGTGGAGGCATCATTGAAGCTCTTCTTAACTTCCATGAAGGTTTCCTAAGCGCACTCCAAATCAAACTCCACTTATTTTGCTGGAGCTTCGCGAACCCAAGAATTATCTTCAAGTTGTTTGCCTTTGTCATCTCCTATCGCTATTCCACTTTGGAGCACAATTTTCACATTTGGATCTTCCTCACATGGCTCAAACCTCATCATCTGCAGGTTCTGAGTCAGGGGAGGTGGTAGCACTCCTTTGTCATGTATCCTAGCTATCAGCGTAGGACAATGTTTCGTCTCATGATCAAACAAGGTGCAATATAAACATGATGGCCACATCAGATTCGTACAATCATGGGAATAATGTCCTGGCCCCCCGCAATTGTAGCATATCAACTAACCACGACATCTTCCAGCTCCTTCTCCGCCTCCGCCTTGTCTGCGCCCCTGAAATCCAGTTCATGCCACTCCTGCATTCTGGTCTAGGGACCACTATTCGTCTTGAACTCTGTAGGTGGGAGTTCTATCCATCATTAGCTGATAGCTTCTACAAGTGCACTCATTGTGTCCCACTAACCTACAAAAATTACAAAACAATTGTTGTGAATTTTTTGTATACTTTTGTATCAAATGACAGTTGTTCATAGCGTGTTTTCCACCTATTTGGCAAATTGCATATCACAAGGCAGGTGTTGTGATAGGTCCTGCTTGTGCTTTTGGCCTTAACAACATCTGTCCTCCTCCTACGAGGTAATTTGTGAACACCAGGCAGTGGTCCTTATCATGACCTTGACCCTTGCATTTTACGCACCACACCTCTTCGTGCACTTTTGGTCGAGTTGTTTTGTCCTGTTTCAGACTCTGCATCTCCAAGCATAAATTTTTCAACAACGTGTGGATCTACTAAAATCCCAAGTTAGGATCCTGGATTGGGGTCTCATGAAGCCTCATCGCGATCTCTAAGGCCTCTTCCTGAGTCATTAACTTCTGTTGTGATAGTACGCTCCTTAGATGTGGCATTAGCAATGCTACAAACCATTTGCGATGTTGTCCATCCGTCAGATTCATATTAGCTTTGCGAATCATACACTTCAACCTCTAATCCAACTTTGAAGGAGTCTCACCTAGTAGCTTCATAATTTCTTTGAATCTAATGATCGACTGTGCTTCAGACTTCGGCCTACTAAATTCTCTGTTTAGCGCTACTTAGATATCCACAATTCCCGCATTTGGATTATCATTAGAGTGCTTAATATACCAGGTTACCGCATTGTCCTCTAGGGCGCTAACTAGTGTTGCTTTCTTTATATTGTCATCTGTAACTACCTATGCTTCCCATATGGCTCTTACTGTAGAAATTCCCACCTATAGATCGCTTGATAATGCAATAGACTAAAGAAAAATACTTGATCTACTTCTACAACCAATTTAGTGGAAGCTTAATCAAACATGAGCAACATCAATAAGAACACATATAACTGATAAGAAGGAATCAATCACACATAACACAAAAGATATAACTCAGGGAAAGGCTCAGCCTAAAACCCTAACTTTGTATTATCATACAAGTGGAAATATAACCAGTATTACAAAAAGAATCAGCTCAAAAGCTATCATACTCTGTCTACAATACCTTTTATGCTCATAGATAGTCAAAAGCCTCTCTCAAACCTCCTGATCTACCCTTCAAACCTCCTATTTCTTTGCGCAATTTTGATTGGGGCCCAGTGCAACCACTTGTGTGAATTGGCCTCTTCATACACTCACTAACCTCTGATCCAACTACGCAATCCTGAAGGAGATAAATCCTTTTCCATGGATGATTTTCCTTTATAGGAAAAAATTCATCCAACTTATAGTACAATGTCCCTTCTTTGATCTCAACTGGGTCTCTGTCTAAACTGACATGCATGAGTTATTCGTGAGAGAATCTTTAGTTATCTGAAGTGTAGTAGTTATATGCAAGCATGCATTAACTAACTGAACTCACATTAATTTAAAAAAATTGTTTAAATCAATCTAACTGGACTTGACTTAGTTAACTAAGCCAACTACTTACAACTCAAATTAGAACTCATCCTTATCTCTTTAACTGAAGGATAAATTCCTCAATTAATAGAGAAATTGTTGCATGTCCTCACATAGACTTCACGTTTGATTTTTCACAACTAATTAACTCATGGTGAATTAATTAATTTATTTTCAAACAGATGTTAAGTCCAAATTCGAATTTTACTTCCTATTTTTAGTCCAGGGACTGACTAAAGTAGGAATCCATCCTAAACTACTAAAAATAGCAATTATATTTTTAGCTCTTCCATTTTTCATTCCCTGTTGCTCAATCCAGCACTGATACCCAAACTATTATTTATAGCAGTGTTATTTTTAGCACTTCTATTTTTAGCATTTCTTGTGGTTATTTTCAACACTCCCTCTCAACAAGAAAGGCATTCAACTTGAACCAGATCCTATACCTCTAGAATGTTCTGCATGCAACACTTCTGCCAAGTGTGGTTGCTCTAGCAACTCTCAGAACAAAAAAACTCCCCACTGGCCTCTCTATTGGGCTAGAAACATACTCTGATTCTAAAGCTTTACCTACTGTTGATAAGTGCTCCCTCTCTGACCTCTAAGCTGCTACAACACTCCATGCATCTCGCACCATTGCACACCTCTTTGTGCCATCTTACACTGGTGCAACACTCTTGTGCCTCTCGCACTATTGCCCCCTTCTAGTTCTACACAGTCACGGGACTCCTGCACTGTAGCTCTCTCTACCACTCCATCTGCATCTGTCTCTACCCAGTCATTCAATCCTGCTACTCCTCATCAAGGCTTCTATAGCAAAGTCAAATCAAAGAGGTTGGGTACCTCAAGGATCCTGCCCCTCCTCCTTGGGACAATCACTCCACATCACCCCACCTCCTACCTGGAGGTATGGTTGCATGTGATACCTCTGCCTAGCTGGCTCGAAGTTTACCCTTACTAGAGGTCTCTGGATGAGTAGATGTCTCTACTCAATCTCCTCTCAGCTTCTCTAGTTGTGGTTGCTCCACAACCTCCTGAAGTTGCTTAACCAATTGTGGCTCCTCCACAATCATCTGAGAATTCTTCTAGCACTGCATGTTGAGAGGTAATGTACTCTCCCTCTCATCTACAAAGTCTCCATTAGTTGCCTTGCTCATCAAGGCTTTGCATGCATCTTGAACCTCAAGAGCATACAAGTTCTTGACCCGTGAATCGATCTACTTCACCTATCTAGTGATGATGTGTCTAAGGAAAACCTTTCCCTTACTAAAGACTACAGCATAGCCTCTGTCTTCCAGCATCGCAATCAACACCAAGTTTCTCTTCAGTCCTAATACATACTTGACATTGGTCAAGGTAATTTGAGCTCCATGCTCCCTCTGGAAAATAATCATGCCTACACCTGAGACACTATACTTTTCATCATTACCCATTGCTATGAGTATCTGGAGATCTTTCTCCTCTTTGGTACTGAACAAACTCTTGTCCCTGGTCATGTGGAAAGAAGCTCCACTGTCAAGAAACAAACCAATTCCCACCATGGATGAAACCATGCATGCGAATAGTGTGAAATCCAACTCAAATTGTGAGGCCAGTGCCTCACCTTCTGATCCTTCCACGTATCCCTTCTTGGATTTCCTCAATGAATAATTTGTTGCAAAATGGCCCACCTCATGATAATGAAAGCATCACACTTTCGATTTGTCAAACTTCTTCCCAACATGGGAAGAACTGGATTCAGAATGAGAAACCTTCTCCTTCACCTTATTTTTCTTACTCGCTAAGGCACAGTTTTCTTCATCCTCCATGGATGAAGAACCATCTCTAGTTCTTCTTCTTATCTTGTCCTGCATCAAATCCAGCCAAATTCATTCCCTGGCAATTTCTCTCTTCCATTAACCGAGTCCTAGTAGCTATGCCATCTCTTAGGAAGATAAAGGAGTGTGAGACTCACCATGTCATCATCAGTTGTCATGATCCCTACACTTCCAAGATCATCCCTGCATGTGGTGAGATTGTTTAGATACATAGAGATCATGTCACTCTTTTCACACTTGATCTTCCAAAGATTGTCTTTCAGTGCCATCTTCCTCTTGTCACTGCTATTCTGATATAGATCTTTCAATGTTTTCCACATTGAAAATGGTGTCTCCTTCCCATGAAGACTTGAGAATATGTGATCTCGAACTCCCTCCAGAAGGATTCTCCTTGATCTAGCCACACATTTCTTCCATTCAGCCAATTCAGCAACACCAACTGGCTTGGGGACTTCTTGATCAATGAAGTCCTTTAGACCATTATCCTCTAGTACTGCTTCCATGTGATCCTTCCAGGCTATATAATTCGAACTGTCATCAAGGGCATATTCGAGTCTTAAATCATTGAACACCATAGGTGAAATAGAGATGTGATACGAAATCAATTTCTATATTCAGGAATCACAAACTTCAAACTTCTCCATTCTTGTATATTGTTCTTCCTTGATCACCTTTTCTCTGATACCATGTAGAAATTCCCACCTATAGATCACCTAACAATGCAATAGACTAAAGCAAAATACTTGATCTACTTCTACAACCAATTTAGCGGAAGCTTAATCGAACATGAGCAACATCAAGAAGAACACATATAACTAATAAGAAGGAATCAATCACACATAACACAGAAGACATGACTCGGGAAAAGCCTCATCCTAAAATCCCAACTTTGTATTATCATACAAGTGGAAATATAGTCAGTATTACAAAAAGAATCATCTCAAAATCTATCCTACTCTCTCTACAATATATTTTCTGCTCATAGGCAGTTAAAGGCCTCTCTCAAACCTCTTGATCTGCCCTCCAAGCCTCCTATTTCTTTGCACAATTTTCATTGGGGTCTAGTGCAACCACTTGTGTGAATTGGTCTCTTCACACACTCACTAACCTCTGATCCAACTATGCAGTCCTGAAGGAGATAAATCCTTATCCATGGATGAGTTTCCTTTATAGGAAAAAATTCATCCAACTAATAATACACTATCCCTTCTTTGATCTCAACTAGGTCTCTGTCTGAACTGACATGCATGAGTTATTCATGAGAGAATTTTCAGTTATCTGAAGTGCAGCAGTTATATGCAAGCATGCATTAAGTAACTGAACTCACATTAATTTAAACAAACTGTTTAAATCAATCTAACTGGACTTGACTTAGTTAACTAAGCCAACTAATTACAACTCAAATTAGAACTCATCCTTATCACTTTAACTGAAGGATAAATTCCTCAATTAATAGAGAAATTGTTGGATGTCCTCACATAGACTTCATGTTTGATTTTTCACAACTAATTAACTCATGGTGAATTAATTTGTTTATTTTCAAACAAATGTTAAGTCCAAATTTGAATTTTACTTCCTATTTTTAGTCCAGGGACTGACTAAAATAGGAATCCATCCTAAATTGCTAAAAATAGCAATTCTACTTTTAGCACTTCCATTTTTCATTCCCTTTTGCTAATTCCAGCATTGATACCCAAACTGCTATTTATAGCAGTGCTATTTTTAGCACTTCTATTTTTAGCATTTCTTGTTACCATTTTCAACACTTACGGTGAACCAAAATTGGTACAGATCCATATTTCCCCATCCCTTGAACACAAGAAACTTTACTATGCTTGCCATATTGACTCGTGGTGGTGGCAGAGGTGGTACGGGTGAAGATGGAGGTGAAGGCGGTGAAGCTGGTGGTAGTGTGGGTGGGGGTGGTATTCACGGAATTCTTTGCCTTATCAAATGGATCACACTTCGTGGCGAGACCTTTGCAAGTTCTTCCTCATCCCCTTGTGGAGGTGAAATCAAGGGGCTACTTTATGGTCCCTTATTTCCTTTGTTCCTATAAGTTTCTCCACTTCGCGTAGCCCCGAACATCAAGGTAATTGCATAACCCTTTTTTCACACAATAACATTTTAATCCAAATACTTAGAGACTTTACGTACTTACCTCGCAGTCCCTTGAGAAAGTGTCACTCTGCCTCGTTATAGCTAACTAAGGTGTCAACCACAAACTCAGTAATGAATCCTCCTATAATCCGATTGATCCAATGATCAATGGCAAGCACAATCTTGTCCTTTGATGCTTCCAACTTTCGCACTAAATCTAGGGTCCACACAATAGAATTGTTGAGTTTCCACCTTCCTTGGCTATCTGCTAGCTTCACGATCCACTCATAAAGCTCAGTAGAAAAAGACGCGAAGAAGATTTCGTGGATCTCTGTGTACAGGTAGCAGTCTAACCACTCTTCTTTTGTCAGTCACGGATTCTTGTTCTCCTGTGTCATGAACTCGTAAATCCTCCTATCCAACCAAGCTTCAATTTCCTTCTTAGTTGGATTCCAATGATATGACATCAAACATCTCTATGCAGATTTTGGTCCTGGAAACAAAACCATTTGTTGGCTTGAGGGGGCCTAACCCAAGTTCGAAGTTAACTAGCCAAACAAATCCCTACACTATTGGCCCTTTCAGCATCAACCCGTGGTGCACAGACTGAAGTCTCACCCAAACCAGTATGGGGGGATGCTAGAACCAAGTTTCCTCACTCTGGATATGTCTGAGGGGTCGATTTAATCCAACTGTGCCTACCTTTGTGTAGGTCACTTCATGCACTGTCCTAACCTATGAGACCATCACAATCTATTAGGATCACCTTTCGCATAGCCCTAACTAGGGGCTGAGATGCTTTCGTAATGTTAGGGTATTAATCTATGATATTTCCCCAAGTTACACCGTGTATCTTACTTATATTCTTACAATTGTTAGTTAAGTTTGCATAAATAGATATCTCATCTCACATTTACTTAATCAACACAATCAGATATGTTTGTGCACCATATAGACAACAGAAATGCAATTTATACCCAATATATTTGATACAAAAGACAAGAAATAAATACACAGAATTGATGTAATACTCGACTCGCCCTGTGCGCTTAGCTACAGTGGTCCGCACACTCAGCTACAGACTTCTAGGCCTCTACATACTCAGTTGAAGAGCTTTTTCCTACTCTACAACCCAAATACTTGACTCTATTCTTAGATCTTCCGTTATCCTTCTATTCCATCATCATTCCTTCTAATTCTATTATTCTCTTCTACTTAGAACCTTGCTCTATTTATGCAATCCGATGGTCCGCGGACCATGGGTAGATCTCTAAAGTTGACATTAAATTACAAAATTGAGGGCCGAAAACCCTATGACTCATTTACAACTTCGCCCTCCGTGCCCACAAAATGCAGAATCTTTATATCTGATTTACAACTTTTAACCAAAAACTGGGCTTTAATCCTCAAAACTTCCCTTGGGGGATCCCGTGCCCAACAGAGGACCTCTACAGTGAACTTTATATGCTTTCCCATCATTAAGAGCATGCCTTTACATCCCTATTCATGTGTAGAACATTCCCCTCTTGCATCATTTCCCAAGAATATTCCTTCAATCCCAGTTTTTAAGATCGATGCTAGTGCTCCGTTCCTTCCCCATGCCCATTTACAGAGTTTGAAACCAGGCCTATTTTCGAACGATGCAACTAAGCCCTTCATCACTCGCACCAACCCTCTTTTGGCAAGTTTTTAAAAATGGATTCGAAGCTTCCAGGTATAGAAGCTTCGTGAACGAAAGTCTGGTAAATGGTTGGGATGGATAGAGCTGAGAGAGTCTATTTGGGCTCCTTTCCCCTATTAATATGGAACAAACCAAAGAGATAAGCCCTCTCCCATCATAAGAGGAACCATCTACTCTCCATCAAAGTTATATAAACTCCTCATTTTTTATGGGTCTCTAAATTAGACTTAAATTAAGTCCCATGCCTCTAAATCAAAACATAACTTAAGGCCTATGACCATCCTTCAGCACATTAAACCTCTCTTTCTACATTAGATAATTTATTTTTAACTTTAATATATTCATTAGGAAGGTTTATGAATAATTGGATATTTGTACCTAATATTATTTATTTTTGTGGAATATTATGAGAATATTGGGAAGATTATGAAGATTTGGAGGAGGAGATAATTTAGGGACTTGTTCCCTACTAGAGGAGGATCAGTAATAAATAATAAGTCAACAAGATATTATGGAATTATGCCATAGATTATGCAAGTCTAATGATTGAGAAAATATAGGAATTTGTTCCACTAATCAAGGGATTTTGGTGGGGAAATATTCCTCCATTCATGGGGAATGATTCCTAATCATTTTGTATAAGTACTAAATCGAATTTTCCTCTAGGGAGATATTTTCATTAGTGTTACTGTGTAGAGAGTTTCTATTTTTGCAGTCCATTGTATGCTCTTGCAGGGATGTAAT
Organism: Pinus taeda; assembly: GCA_000404065.3. Lineage (NCBI taxonomy): Eukaryota > Viridiplantae > Streptophyta > Pinopsida > Pinales > Pinaceae > Pinus > Pinus taeda. Next base: position 14,842 of record APFE030433228.1, on the reverse strand, counting down.
TCTATTGATGAAAATAATGACTATTAGTGTCATGTTCAACTTCTAAATCTTGTTCTCCTCCATAGTTCTTTGAGTTTCCTTGGGATTAGCCATCCCAGGAACCTTAGAGCCCTTTTGTATCATTTGATTTCTTTCCTTTCACTACTTATTCACATGCATCTCTAGTTTTTATTTCTTTCTACTTCTGCATTTAGTATTAATGATTTCTTGTTGTAGGATTGAGTTAAATGGTTAATGAAATTTATTTTGTAGGATCACAAGTATTATTTCATCCTTGGAAAAACTTTGGAAGTTCATAGTAATCATTGAGCTACTTGGATTAGTCTTCTTATTCCCAAATCTAGATTACTAGACCACTTTTTTAGCAAAGAACAATAACTTTCTGCTATTTTTTAGAGCATGTTAACAAGCTTCAATCAAGTTGGTTCCACTTGCATTAGATCACAAAAGCATTTTAGTTCGTAACAAAAATTACCCCATTTCATTTGCACTTGATTTGGTTAGGCATTTTTTAGATTTACTAGCTCACTAGTTCTCGAATTTCTAGATTTTTGACTAGTAATGTTTTTTATTTTTTGTGCATGGGTTAACAAAGGTCTTTTTGAGTGATTCCACTTGAAATAGGGACCTAAGACATCATATTTAATAATAAAAAAATTTCCCATTCAATTTGGATTTGATTTTCTTAGTCATTAATCCCTCACTAATTTCATCATTTCACAAGGACAATTCTCCAAGATTTTTGAGCAAATCCATCCATCTCCCAACTTTGGTTTTGAGTTTTGAAGTGGTCCTAGGCACTCCCTTTCCTAATTCCATCCACCAACCACCTTTCCTAAGCTTTCCATCACCTTCAACATCCATCCTTTTTCTCTTTGATGTATCCTGTAGGTTTTGAGGGGATCCTGTAGGTTTTTAGTACATCCTATAGGTTTTCTTGTAGTGGACTGTTTTGAGGCCGGATTGAGGGAAATCCTTCAGGAACCCACACAAGGTCACCTAAGCATATCATAGTCCTTCCAACCATCCACCATCATCTCCAAGCCACCTTCCACATCACCAAAAGATATTAGCTTTCACACTCTCACATGAAAAAAGACAAAAAGAAAAATTGTTATAGCTCCAAATCTCACTATTATGGTTTGTGATGTTGCACTCATGGCCTAGGGCAACCCCTCCTTCCAAACCTGGTCCAAAATCTAAAAAACAATGTTTTATTCCCTATACACGACATTGCCCTGAGTTAAACGCGTGTATACACGGGTTCATATATACCCAACCCGCGTATATGTATTAAAACACTTAAAAAAATATAAAACTCCTTATTTTCGGGCGGAGATCGCGGGTTTTACCTGTTGATCACCTATTAGTGCCCGTGGCATCAACTGTTCCCAACCAATTCCTAACTAAAAAAATACTTTGGAATTGGTATAAAAAGACACCAAAGGGAAGGCCTAAGGGAGGATAGAATATAGAGAAAGGTTACTATACTGAGATTTCCCCCTGATCAGGTCTGAAGACCCTTGTGCCTTCTGCACTTCCCCCATTTGTACAGGAAACCCTTGTTTCCTTCTGATTTGATGTTCATCTCTTAGTTATGACATCTTGGAGTGAGCATTGGAAGGAGATCTACTAGAGGCTTGAGGCGGGATGGATCCAGAAGGAGGCTGAGCTTTGAGCCTACAGAAGTTTCTCAGGTGATATTGCTCTTTTTCTGTACTATTCGATTTGTCTAATAAAGAAACACGTCTTGTTCCCGATATTCTTCTTTCTTTATGTTAATGATGTTCATGTTTGAATTTCATGTATGAATGGATGTCTAAAGTGTATAACTAACTCCTTTATTGTATAACATAAAGATGATTTTCATATAAATCTTTGTCCATATATTGATGCATTCTTTACAATCATTGGTTTTGTAGGGCAAAGGAGCGAAAGGGACGTGAAGAAGGGTTTGGACCCTTGAGGAACTACCCGAACGTAGGACCTGAGGTACGTCCTTCTCACCTTAGAAATAACTTTTTCTAGCATAATGGCTGTGTGTGTGCATGTTTCTTGATTTAGACAACTTTCAGTCTGCTAGGGTTCCACCCAAGAGCCTTAGGGGATAAAATCCCTCAACAAAATCGGCGACTCCACTGAGGAACAACACTCTTGTTGTTCCTAGTTGGATGTTTGTCAAGCCTATCAGGGCTCAGTTGCTTGCTGGTTTATTGTTATTGTCTGGTGTGTTTCTGACTTCTGAGTTTTACCAGTTTCTTGAGTCTCTTTTTTATTTTTCATGAAATATTAGATACACGTTGTTTTGTTTATTTACAGAAGCGTATAAACGCTTGTTGTCTGAAGTGAACCCGCGTATACACAAGTTTCCTCAGAAATAGCCGCGTATACACGCAGTCTGCACTAAGTAAAGTCACGTATAACTGGCAACTTTCAAGATTTATAAATCTTTTTGTCTCTGGAGTGTGTCTAGTGCTTTCAGTCAGTTTTGAACAGTCATCTTTGTCAGTATCAGTTCTTTGTTTTACAGCGAGCACCCTTACTCTGATTTCTCTCTAATTATAAGGAGTTTTGATCTTGTTTTCTGTTTGCAAGTGTCATCATCTTTTCGCTAAAAACATGCAAGATTTATTTATTGGAATCTTGGCTGTTCTGAGTGATCAGAGCAGAAAGATTGTTATCAATCTTTGTGCGCAACTTTGCTTCTTGGTGACTTTTTGTTTGCTTAACGAAATCGATCTTTATGACCATTTACTTCTTTCTTTCATCAAAGTTGTCATTGTGATACTTTCTTGAAACCGTCTTTTTGATCTTTTTTTGTCTTTGTTACCAAAGCTTTCCTTGCTACCTTCGATTGTCAAAAAGCCTTTTTGAGCACATTTGTTTTTTGTTGAGTTTTCATTCTTTGTTGGGTGTCAACTTGCAAAAAGTGTTTCTTGCTTGTTGTTTCAATCGTGAAGTGTTAGTTTTTGTTGAAAGCATTTTCAAAAAGACCTTTTTGTTACTACTTTCAAGTAAACTTTTTGAAAATTTTTAGTTTTGCTTTCTTGAATTTTCTTTTCATTTAATTTCCTTTTGTTGAATGAAAGTGTTTTTTGTTATATTGAGTTTTGCTTTTAGTATTTAGACAAATTGTAGCATCTTTGATTCCATATAAATATTGTAAGTGGCAAAAAGAAAATTTGATAAACAAAAACAACTTTTATTTCTTGTTAGAGTAGTTTTCAATCTTGCATCAAGCATTTAGTCTTGCATTAGGATAGATTTGCATCTCTTTTGGCATAAAATAGATTTGTTAACTATTGAGTGTGAAGTGTGAATGAATAGAAAAGAAAAGTTTGTTTCATTAGAAGTTTCCTTCTTAACCCTGTAGAAGATTAATTTTCATCGAAAAACAATGACAAAGTGCATACGCATATAGTTAAGTTTTATTAATTTTTTTTGCGTCGAAAAAACACACCACTAGTTTCACTACCATCATCCTTTAACTTAAAGAACAACCCTTAAAATCAAGCGCTAATTAAAATCAACTAGAACTTTTTCTTTTAAGTTAAATACACAAACAAGTTTTAGGATTTTGGGGCCTTGGAATAGGCGAGTGGAGAGTTAACTCTCCAAGGCCATATTAAACGTCAAAACATAGGAGTCTGATTAAAGAGAGAAAATCCAATAGCGTTAGGAAGACCAGGAAAGCTCCGAATCTGGGAGTTAAGCGCGAGGGTCTGTGAAGACAGGGAAGAGAGATACCCCCTCTCCTACTTGTCTGAACTTACCTCAAGACCGTTCCGCCTGGCTTCTGCGACAAGTTGGTGTCCTTAGTTGCCACTCCTAGGAAACTACATAGGTGGCTGCGGAGGGGAATCTCGTGGCACCTGAGGTCAACGTTGTATCACTCTCAACAGCACTACTGGAGGGCACCCTTGCAAAGCTTGGGGGCTTGCACTAGCGCAAACTGTTGTTAAGAGGTCAGCGTAACTTCCTCTGATACCTTCGCTGATAGGCCTGGGCCCTCATCACCCTAGACTATCTTCGGAAGGCCCTTTATTTTCCACTTTCTCGTATTTTGGTGTCCGGTCCTAATCACCTGGAGCGGAAATACTTGGAAGTTGTTTTGATTGGCTATATTTTTAAGGACTTTTTAGTGGGTGCTCTGTGCTCTTATTCGAACTAGCTTTTAATTTTTTAAGTCTTTAGTTAGATTTTAAACAAAGAATTCAAAGTAGCTGACCAATCTTCCAGACGATCTCGAAGACTTCGTGGTCTCTCGCCACCAAGTTCAGAGCCTTCTCCGAGAAGTCGCAGAGGTAATAATACCGATGGGTTTCATCCCACTCCAATTGACACATCGGGGATTGATCCTCCCCTCGGGGGCAATAGTATTGAAGTAAGGCCTCGTACTTCCGTAGAACAAGAAAGGAACCCACCAGTTCCTTCTCAAGTTCCTTTACAAACAGAAGATAGTATTGAGGTAGAAGAACTTTCAGAGTCGTTAGGGGCTCCGAATTCTCCTCTACCATCAAGTTATCCACACGTATTGCAATACGTTGGAACTCCGTCACAAAGACTGACAAGTCCAGGTTAAGATCAGCAAGTCCAGGTTACACTACGCGCTTACCTTCGATGACCACTACGGGGAGCATGGCTTCTACTAGTGCTACGACTCCACATACTCCTATATCTGTGCAATGGGGTGGAACTATTTCCATCCCCTCCGTCTCTCTATTTGGATCTTTTACTAGCACGTCTGTTGTTGGGTCTACTTCCATTCCATCTACGAGTGGAAGTTCCCAAACAAATGCTTTCGGTTCTGGGTACTTCCCGTTTGGCACCCAATCATCGGGCATTCCTTCAGCTCCGTTCGGGGCCGCCACGTCCATGATGAGTGGGTCGGCTTCGTTCCATGGTTTTCCATTTGGAAGTGGTCATATACCACATTCCAACCCTACGGTAGGATCTATGCCTTTTTCTTCAGTAGGACAAAGTAGCAGTCCTTTCCAAGGTTTGAATAACCCCAGGCTTAGTAGTGCCGGAACTGGGAATCCATTTTTCGGCCAATATGGGAATAGGCCGTATACCACGGTTAGTTCATTCCAAAGTATTCCTCCCCTAGCTACGGCTTGGAATCCATATCAGTGGTTGTCAACTCCTTACAATCCGACAGGAGGAAACTTTGCAGGGTATGGTGGATATACGGCCGGAGTTGGTCAAACTCTGAGTTTTGCTGGGTCATAAGGCGTCCCTTTTGGCTCAGCGGGTTCTACTGGTTACTTCGGGCAGCCTGGTGCCTCCCAAAATCCAGGCCAATCTTTTCAGAGCTTTGGGACTGCCGCCCAGTCAGTGTGGAATCCCCAAGCTCCACCTAGACTTATGTTTCTGGCAACGTTAAACTTGCCAGACCTCACTAAGTTAACTAACGACCCAATCAAGTATAGTCCGGCCTCGCCTCCGGTCCCAACTAAACTCCCTTCGGATATTCCAAAATTTGAAGGGAAAAGCGGTGAGGATCCGGGCGACCACGTAACCACGTTCCACTTATGGTGCTCATCCAACTCCCTGATCGACGATTCGATTAGGTTGAGATTATTTCAACGCATCTTAACTGGCAACGTGGCTAAGTGGTATATAGAGTTGCCTGGGGGTAGCTTTACATCATTCGCCGACTTAGCAAATGTATTCTTGAACCATTTTCAGTTGCCCGTCCGGTATGATGCCTGAACCAAACTACTGGTTACTTTTCATCAGGATAGGGCAACTCACATTTCCGATCACATTCAGGAATGGAGACGGAGAAAGAGGCTTATTAAAGCCAACATCCCTCCAGCTTTCCATCTCGAGTGGTTCTTGAAGTCTTTGGTACTTGAGATCTCCAAAGATGTCTCCATGTCTGGGGTATATTCCGAGGAGCAAGCCATTTTTAGGGCCCAGCAATTAGAATTGATTTACTCTTGGTCTGGGATCCTAGAAAAGTACTTGCCAGACACTCCTGGGTCTAAGGTTGATGTAGCTAAGCCGAAGCCAGGTCCTCACGCGGACGGTATTGTTGGGTCAATAGACACAAAAACGGTGAACTTGTTGAATCAATTGCAACAATTATCTTTACAAACTGCTTCTAACAACCAAGTCACATCATCTAATCCTTCCGCTTCCCAAACTTCTTCAATTAATGCCGTCCAATCAGACAATCCCAAAGGAAGTCAAAATTCCAATGGGAAAAAGAAAGGACGAGGTAAGAAAAAGAACCGTGATGGGAAGCCTGATGCAAACAAATCCGGAAATAATGCTGGTGGGGGTAGAAATGAGTCGAAAAAGAAAGTTAAGTTTCCATGCAAGTTATGCGATGGAGACCATTTAACTCATCTTTGCCCCAAGATTGAAGATGCTCAGCACTTGTTAGGGCAGTAAGGGACTTCTAGTTCCCAAGCTATGTTAACTAACCCTTTTCCCCAAGGGCAGCAACTTCTTGTTGGCGCGAGTTCAAACCCTAGAACCTCCGCAGGGGGCAACCAGGAAGGGGAAAAATCTTCGAATGTTTTCATGATGGGTTCTAATGTCCATGTGGCTACTCAGTCACGTGATTACGGTGAAGCTGAAACTTCCAAGGATAAGGTTGTTCCCGGAAGTAATCACCTTCATATCGAGTGACCCCCTATTGAGACTATACCACAAATACCGAAAGGTTCCGCTAAATGCACGACGATTAATCCTAATGCTAGGGCCGCCCAGAATTATTCCATTGTAGAGGATCTGGCTCAAAGTCCACGCGCTATGTCCGCTTTAGAGGTTCTCCAGTCGTGTCCGGCTCAGAGAAGTGCTTTACTTTCCACAATTGGGGCAGTAGATCCGGCTAATTCTTTAGTGCTCACTTTTGACATGTTAAATTTCAAAAAGCGACTCCCTCATCACATGGCTTTTCAAGTAAAGTCTACATACCGGAAAATCAATATTTTCCAAACCGTTATTGATGAGGGGGCTTCCACGTGCGTTATGTCCATGTCATGTTGGAAGGCTATTGGATTGCCTTCGGTCATTCCTTCACCTACTGTCTTGACTGCATTCGATGGCCATTCTCATAAGCCACATGGGATTATCTCGGACTTTCCTATATGTGTTGGGGGGAAGGTCATTAATATTGAAGTGGAAGTCATCGATGCTAACCTAGATTATAATCTCCTCCTAGGAAGGAACTGGGTATACGAAATGGACACCATTGTTTCGACTCTGTTTCATGTCATTTGCTTTCCTCATGAGGGGAAAATCATAAAGGTGGATCAATTAGACTATTCTCCAGTTGATCCTCAAGCAACGTCTGACTCCACTATTCCTTTAGTGGATAACCCTCATTTGCCTACTGAGAATCTAGGAGTAGGGATGTATTCCTCATTGATGGGTACCTTTGAGTTTCCCTCTCCTATAGCAAAAATCAATCCTATTTCATCATCTAGGGAGTTTTCTCGAGATGGGTTCTTTCGAACTCATTATTTTTCAGACCCCTGGGCCTTGCCTTCACCTATGACCACATTAGTTGAAGGACAAGAAAATGGAATGGCATTCCCTATATCTGCATCTGAGCTTAGATATCAGTCTATCGTGAACTCTGCAGAAGACCATTCCACTCCTTTTTCCGAGGAGGAGTTATATGGCGATGTGGCCCCCGCTTGGAGCCTTGACTCCACCTCTGCTTTGTACTGCTTGGATTCAATTTTACCATCGAAAGAAGCGATTCTTGAAGTAATGACGGGTATAGATTGACCCTGGGAAGATTTACACCATCGTTCATACTTTCTTCCTCCATTGCAAGAGGTAGAGTCTAAATTCTCCAAGCTCAGTTATAGTGATGTTTGTATGGTGTTAAACCCCTTGGCTCCAGCACACGTTCGTGCCGAAGGTAATATGTCGGTAATTTCAAAAACAAAACCTATAAACATCTCTAGGGACCCTAACATAATAGAGGATCTCTTCATCGAAATTGAGTGTTCCCCTGAAGAAATTCAGATATACACCGACTTATTTAAACAATTCCGGGATGTATTTGCTTGGTCTTATGAGGAAATGCCTGGCATTGACCCATCTATAGTTCAGCATGAGATCAAGACGTACGAAAATGCTAAACCTGTCCGTCAGAGACTTCGGCCGGTCAACCCTAGGAAAGCAACAGCTATCAAAGCGGAAGTGGAGAAGCTGCTAAAGGCGGGTTTTATATACCCTGTTCCTCATACTAATTGGGTTTCTAACCCAGTCCCCATAGATAAAACACAAGGAACAATCCGAGTATGCATTGATTTCAGGGACCTAAACAAGGCTTGTCCTAAGGACAATTACCCCACACCATTTATTGATCAGATTATCGATGAGTGTGTGGGTAACGAGATTTTTTCCTTCATGGATGGATTCTCTGGTTATAATCAAATTTCTATCCGTCCTGAAGAACAACATAAGACGACCTTCATCTGTCCCTGGGGTACCTTCGCATATAGAAAGATGCCTTTTGGTCTTAAAAATGCTAGAGCTACCTTTCAGCGGGCCATGTCTTATGCTTTCCACGACATTAAGCATATCATCGAAGCATACTTAGATGATCTTGTTGCTCGTTCTCGGAAGAGGACTGATCATCCTAGTCACCTTCGAATGGTTTTCGAACGATGTCGTTTTTATAAAATCCAGTTGAATCCCAATAAGTGCATTTTCATGGTTACATCTGGTCGGTTGTTAGGGTTCATTGTGTCGAACGAAGGGATTTGGGTAGATCCCTTCAAGGTTGAGGCAATAGTTCGGTTGCCTCCCCCATCTTAAATTCGTCAACTTTAGAGTCTTCAGGGGAAGGCTAATTTCTTACGGTGCTTTATAGAAAATTATGCCAAGATCACTAAAGGGTTCATGCGGTTGTTACGGAAAGGAGTTCCATTTGTATGGGACGACTTTGCGCAACGATCGTTTGATGCTTTGAAAAAAGCATTAGTCTCTACCCCGCTTTTGAGTCCACCATATTATGGCAGAGACTTCCTTTTATATCTCGCAGCAGCAGAATCAACCATTGGTATGGTTCTGGTTCAGGAGGACGATGCTCTCACCGAGCACGTGATTTATTATTTGAGCCAAGGCTTAATAGGCCCTGAACTTCGCTATTCCCCAGTAGAGAAATTAGCCTTGGCAGTTGTTCATTTTTTCCAGCGGCTCCGTCATTACGTCTTGCTACGCAAAACTTTTGTCTTAGCGGCAGTCAATCCATTCCAATTTGTCCTCAGTAGGTGAGTGATTGGGGGCAAATATAACAGATGGATAGTCATTTTGCAAGAATTCGATCTCAAATTCTTGTCAGCTAAGTCTAAGAAATCCATGGTTTTTGCGGAGTTAATTTTTGAGCTGCCTTGTGGAGAGGACACGATTTATGAGGAAAGTTTCCCCGACGAACATTTATTCCTTATCTCTTCACTCAACCCTTGGTATGGAGATATCATTGTATATCTCCAGAATTCGAAGTTTCCCTCTACTTTTTCCAAGGATGAACGTTGTAAATTACGTCACCTGGCTAAGAACTATGTTATCATTGGTGACACCTTATACCGACAAGGGGTTGATTCAATCCTTCGATGCTGTTTGACCTTGGAAGAAGCAGAGTCTGTGCTTAATGATTGCCACAGTGGAGCTTGTGGTGGTCATCTATCAGGGCTTGCTACAGCCCAGCGCATCTTACGTGCTGGCTATTTTTGGCCTTCACTTTTTAAAGACAGTGTGGAAGTAGTCAAACATTGCCACCCTTGTCAAATCTTTACTCGAAAGATGCGTGCGCATCCAGCTCCTCTTTTTCCCATCGTCACGGTCTATCCTTTTACTAAGTGGGGTATTGATTTTACAACTTGTAATCCGCCTTCAACAATGAATCACAAGTATATTATTGTGGCAGTAGACTACTTTACGAAGTGGGCCGAAGCCATGCCCACTTATAAAAATGATAGTGACATGGCAACTTTTTTTTCTCTTCAATCAGGTTATCTCAAGGTTTGGTGTCCCGAGAGAGATTGTCACTGATCATGGCAGTCACTTTCAGAATTAACTCATGTCCGAATTGGCCTCTAAATTAGGTTTCGGTCAAGAGCATTCGTCCCCCTATTATCCTCAGGCCAATGGACAGGTTGAGGCAATCAATAAAACTCTTAAGACAATACTCCAGTGGACAATCGATAAAAATCGGTCCAATTGGCACGTTATGTTGTATTCGGCTCTTTGGGCATATCAGACCTCCGTAAAGACTGCTACTAGTTTTACGCATTTTCAGTTCGTTTACAAGATGGAATCTATCTTTCCGATCAAATGTGAAATTCCGTCTCTCAAATTAGTTGTAGAGCTCCTTCCAGAGACTTCGAGTCTCGAAGAGCGCCTTCTTCACTTGGAACATCTCGATGAGCAGCGTCGAGATGCTGCCACGATGAATGAAGCCCATAAGAAAAGTGTAAAAATGCAGTATGATAAATCTATCCATCCTCGAGTCTTTTCTAAAGGCGACCTTGTCTTGGTCTACGACCAAGATAAAGATGCCTTGGGGACAGGCAAGTTTAAGCCCATGTGGTACGGTCCTTTCATTATTAAACGAGTTTTAGAAAAAGGGTCATATGAGTTAGTCGACTTTGAAGGAAACAATCTGGCAGAGCCTCGAAACGGGCTCTACCTAAAGAAGTACTTTGCTTAAGTAGAAATTAGGCAATGGCTTCTTTGTATATTATGTATATTTGTACATATATCGTCGAGAGCTTCGTGATGTCAACACTTTTTGGTCTGTTGTTGCAGGTGTTGATGGATGACTTGGTCTATTTTGGGTTCGCCGATGGTGCTAGTCGGCACACTCGGAATCTCACTTCCACAGCTTGGGTACTTTATTATCCAACTAGTCAATTGATGGTATCAAGAGGCGTATGCATTGGTCCTGCTTCGAATAATATGGCTGAGTATACTGCCATTATTAATTTACTATCTGAGGCGATCTCTCATGGAATCGACTCGTTAGTAGTGTATCTCGATTCTCAATTGATAGTGTCTCAATTAAATAACATTTATCGGGTAAGGGATCCATGTTTATATCGCCAGTATTTAAGAGTGAGGTTGTTGCACAGATCATTTATTTATATTAATTATTTGCATATTCCAAGATCTCATAATTGGTTAGCTGATTCTATCGCTAATCAAGCATTAGACTGGCACATCAATCATTCATCATAAAATCAAAGCATCAAAAAGTCAA
>APFE030433224.1:126826-186801 GCA_000404065.3 Pinus taeda | reverse complement strand
TTCGAGATTCGTCAAGTTCCCAAGCGAATCCGGAAGCACCTGCAGACTAGAGCACCCGGACATGTCAATAGTTTCGAGATTCGTCAAGTTCCCAAACGAATCCGAAAGTACCTGCAGACTAGAGCACCCGGACAGGTAAATAGTATCGAGATCCGTCAAGTTCCCAAACGAATCCGGAAGCACCTGCAGACTAGAGCAGTCGGACATGTCAATAGTTCCGAGATTCGTCAAGTTCCCAAGCGAATCCGGAAGCACCTGCAGACTAGAGCACCCGGTCATGTGAATAGTTTTGAGATTCGTCAAGTTCCCAAGCGAATTCGGAAGCACCTGCAGACTAGAGCACCAGGACATGTCAATAGTTTCGAGATTCGTCAAGTTCCCAAACGAATCCGGAAGCTCCCGCAGATTACTGAAGGACCGCAGGATAATAGTTTGGAGATTCGTCAAGTTCTCCAACGAATCTGGGAGTATGTTCAAACAGGAGCACGTACTGCATCTGCGAGGTAAGAGTCCTATGCATCTGTGAGGTGAGAGTCCTACAAGGTAAGATAATGGAATTCGTTAAGTCCTTGAGTTCGCAAAATAATTTGGTAGGCAGACCAATTTTAGATAGTAATACAAATATAAAAAAGGAAATTGTACCTCCAGGGCCCCGTAATTCTAAGTGTTTCAACGACTGTAGATGCCAGAGTTCGTCTGGTAATGTTAAATGATCAGAAACAGAGACCACAATTTTTTCGAGATGGGTCAACTTCCCAATAGACTTTGGAACCTCCACATCTCCAGCTTCAACATCCAATTCCCTCAACTGCTCCGGCGCCTGCAATCTTTACATTATCAAAATTGGTTTGACCCCTAGTGTGCTAACAATACTAAAGATCAAAGTAATTTCCCAGATAAAAACATCTTATGTCAAGAACTTCAAATGACTACCTGCGATTCATGCAGCCACAGCTTTTGAACTCCGTCATTCTCTATTTTTAGAACTGTTAAATTCTTGAGTGAAATCCAAGAAGGTAGGCTGGAGTACGGAAAGTCAAACCAACAGAGCCATATGAGTGATATGGCACCGCGGAATATGCTTTCAATGAATTCGCTCTCCTCAAAATCACCTTCCGTACTAATCAGCTGCAACCCCCTCACATAATTTGTGAAACTACTGCCTGCGAACTCCTTGAGGTTTGTGAACAATGGTTGAGCCCTTTGGCAGCCTTGTGAGTGATAAGTGCTAATTCCGCGCACCTTATATATTGTTTTCTCAAAGATGTTTATTAGAATCACGATTAAGAATTGTTTTTTGAAAGATGGACATCCTTGCAAAGGTTAAGTATTCAAAACAGAACACACACAACTTTGACAAAAACACTATTTTGGATATGGGTCTAAAGCTTCAAAATACATACCAGTGATTTGCCGGACAGAAGCCGAAGGTCGTGGGTTGGGCACGAAAGGCGAAATGTCCATTCTGGAGGTTCAGTCTCCGCAATATGTCTGCCCAGGTCCCTCAGGTGGTCGTGCATACTTATACAGTTATCATCGTCTACTTCCACGAGACATCTACTCTCCAGGTTCCGAAAACGAAGCCATCCTCCCCACTCCGTCCCATCCCAGATTCTTATAGCTGCATTTTTGTCCTGTCCTATAAAGAAGCAGACAATGTCTAAGAAAATCTGCTTCTCTATTTTATCGAGACTGTCATAGCTAATTTTGAGTTTAGCCATTATATCTTCGGGAAGAATTTTGGAGACATCGTGCAATTTCGCTTTCCCAAACTCCAAGTCTTTTCCACGAAGAAGAGACCCAAGCACTTCAAGGGATAATGGCAATCCAGCGCAATAATCCACAAATGCTCGAGCCACTTGTTCAAATTCTCTAGGAGGATATGGCTGGTTAAACGCATGCCAGCAGAATAGCTCTCCGGAATAATCTTTGTCGAGTCCTGTTAGCTTGAAAATGGAAGACCCTGCAATCCCTGAGCTTGTAAGTACATCCTCATTTCGAGATGTGACTATAATTAAGCTACCTTGCTGAAGCGCATCTTTCACCGGTAAAAGCAATGCTTTCACCTGCTGAAAATGGTCCACATCATCTAAAATTAGGAAAGCATGAGAAGATCGAAGATAGCTTTGGAGCTTCTCTATACCATCATCAGTGCTGTCTATTTTCACATTCTCTTTTATACCAAAGTTACTAAGAATCTTAGTCTGCAAGGATTTTAAAGAGTTTCTCGCTACATTTTCTCTGACATCATCTAGAAAGCAAGTTTTCTTGTAATTTGATCTTCGAAGGTTAAAGATCTTCTTTGCTAGGGCGGTTTTGCCAACACCACCAAGTCCGACAATTCCTATAACTCTAGTCTCTCTGCTGCTTTGTTGGTCGAGTAACATCGCCCCTTCAAATTCTGCAACTTTCTCATCCAACCCAGTTGGATATCTAGACACATGTAATGGCCTTTTAACTTTTTTCAACACTCCTTCCACGACCTGTTCAAGGAGCTGCTGCTCATCGCTGAAATGAAATTACTAGTCAGAAATGCCTACAATATCAAACAGTCTATCAATCCAACAAGTTAAAAGGGAGAGAGTAAGAGGGAGAGTTGGAGTACTGACCCATTATACGTCTTCTTATCGAAACCTTTTATTTCTGCAGCATCAGTGAGAGCCTTCCTCCATTTCTGGATGGTATCGGGGTCGTATCGTGGTGTAGAATCGGCCTTTCTCTTCTTTTCGAGTGTTTGCAGGGATCGAGCATAGACTCCTTTTTCGCTCTGCGTTACCCATCGAAGATCTGCAGGCTCGACATCATAGAAGACTGGAATAATTGTTGACCGCGATTCGAACATGAGCAAGAGCTCATTAAGACACCAAGGTGAGTCTGCATATCCTTTAGAGAAAATAGCGATATGCACCGAAGCTGTTCGAATGGCACTGTGGATTTGAGGAGTTATATACTCTCCTGCTTGCAATTCATCTTCGTCGAGGAATACTCGCAATCTTTCTTCGGTAAGGCGGTCGTAGAGAAGCTTGGCGAGGGTTTTCTTGGTGTCGGGACCCCTGTGGTTGATAAAGATATCAAAGACAAAGCTGTTGTTGGTGCTGGAAGATCCATATGAGGTGGATGCCATGGAAGAGAGAGTAGCTGCAATAACCTCAAGAGTCTCCTCCTCGTCTGGCTGGTCTCTCAAACGGCAAAGTGGCTACCCGCTGATCTCTCTTTCTCAATACTCGCAATTGAGATTTATGTTCAGCAGATTTGTTGCCATTATATACAACAAATTTTGTTAATGGTCAGGTAACGTGGGCGCATCTCTAAACTAAATTAAATATAAAATTATTGCAAGTTGTCACTCAGTGCCATATATACTTTGTCATACTTCGATTCTTCGTCCGACTTATTAGGCAGGTAGATTTTGAAATTAATTATTTAAATTTTAATGGACATCGTTTCCTAACCAATAATAAATTTTTGTTATTTGTTATTATATAAAATGAGTTAAATTAATTAATTTATTAAAGAAAGGGTGGGAGTGATTTGTGAATGGGAGGAATGTAGGTTGAAGGAAGCCAGCAGGAACCTAGGTCAGATTTGATTGCGGGACCGCCAATTTAGGGTTAGCAGCAGTAGAAAAGACGTGGAAACTGACAGACGTGGTGACGATAGAAGCAGGAAAGTGCCAGTTGTGCACTGCCTACAACTGGTATCCAAAGCCTCCAACAAAGATTCGGTGAAATGAGTGAGGTTTAGGGCATAGGGGTGAGTCAAATCCGTGTGGAAAATAGGGATGGCAAAGATAAGGAATTGGGGGTGTACAACATCCAATCAAAAATATATTTCAGACATTGTAGGTCGGTCGTACCTCCGGCTCACAAACTGGAAATTCATGTTACAACGTGTGGAACAACTGTTGGCACTTGTAAAAGGCATTATTTTATTTATATATCATTATTTTTTTTTTTATAAATATAATGTAAAATATTATTATGTATTAGTTATTTTTAGTTGTTTATGTGAATTTAGGCGACTCGTCACTTTAATTTATTCAAGAACCATTCGCCACCAAAAAATCAATTGTAGTTTGTTAGGGGACAGGGTTTCATCTGGCAAATCCTCTAGATCTTGACTTTAGCGCATATCCCAAGCCCATCATATATATTATAAATTTAATTTATATATACTCGTTATCATTAAATATCTAATTCAAAATTTAAAAAAAAATAATATTAAAAATAATCTATTATTATAAATAATATATCATTAAAAAATATAATATTATTAAAATAATTAATAAATATTTTAAAATTTAAATAATGTTATTTATTAATTTAAACTAATATTTTTATTATTAAACATTAGTCTATTTGGTATTGTAAAAATATAAAATAAAACTAATACAATGTTTTATGTTCAAATTTCTAACCATATATTAAGGCTCAAGATTGTTCACCTAAACAATTATAGTGATAACAATACAAAATTGCCCTCTAGATATTACAAAACCATGTTATAGACTCATCTAAACAAACACATATAATTATCATATGTAAATATTAAAAAAAAAAAAAAAAAAACTTAAACACAAATTTGTGATTAAAATTTCAACAAATTTAATATATCACATATAATTATCAAATACAAATATATAAAAAAACTTAAAAACAAATTTGTGACTAAAGTTTCAACATATTTAATATATGTGGAATTAAATTCCAACAAATTTAATATACAAGGAGTTTTTGGATTAATTTAATGTTCATTTTTTAAAATAGGTATTTATTTCATTTTTAAACCATTTTATTATTCATTCTTTTTATAAATATGAAAAATAGTTATAAATTTGTTTTCTTAAAATTATTATACTTTCCTTATATAATATATAATTTTTTTTATCACTTTTTTTTCCAAGAAAAATATGTTAAATTTGGCAACTAGGGCCAGACTTCATCTTGGACAACTTATATGAGGTAGCTGATATTTTTATTAGATTCCTCTCTCCAAGAGGTGTAGGATTGATCTAAAGATCATCCCATTCTTACATATACAAATGGAATTATGAGTTTATTTTGATTATGGACAAATTGTCAAGGTTGGCAAGCAAATTCATGTAGGCTCAGAAGCCCAACAGTCAACCTCTATTCATCCTCAACATTGCATATAGATACATGGTGCCTCCTCCTCATTTGGACACTTCATTTGCTCACACATCTCTTGATTGCGTATGGATTTCTAAGGCCTCTCTCTCTCCACACGTGCGAAGAAGGCACTGTTCTTTTGCTATCCATGCGTTGAACAACAATGACCATCTTTGACTGCAGTTTTGTGTGGGGAATTTCTATTTGGGCAGACCAAAGTTCTAGGCACGAAATCCAACTCTGTTTGACCAACGTTGACTATACTAGAGCTTGCTGCTGCGTTGACATTTGTTGACTAGACTTTTTCGGACTATTTTTGGGCTAATTTGACATGTTGTCGGAGGCCGAGTTGACCGAGTTTGACCGAGATGTTTTGGAGGTCAAAATATGCCTTGTTGACCAACGTTGACTTTCTGGTTATGGCTTTCTATTTATGTTGTTTGACTAATCAGATTTCATTGTGATTGGGCAAGTGAATATTGTATATTGTACTCTCTCTCTATGCTGAACTTTTGAAGAATTATAAGAATTGATCAAGGGTTTCCCCACATTGGCATTTGTCCCCCACTGGTGTCATATCATGTGTCCTCTTATCTTGGCTTGTCTTCTACTATTATTGTTTATGTTCTATCTGCATATTACTATGATGATGATGTGATTTCTAAACTGTATATATTGATATTGTGCTAATAAAGAAATAGAAGCAAAATTACTCTTAGCATAGAACATATCATTGTTAACTAAAATTAACATGGTATCAGAGGTGAGGTGAAGACAAAGCCCAAGCAAGAGTGAGAAGAGCAATCACTAAGAGGATCAATCACTGATCAAGGACAAGATTCAATGGCCTCCACATCCTACTTCAAGTCTGATGATAAGCTCCATGATAAGTATGATTATCATGCATGGAAGATGTCTCTTGATTTGACAACAGAAGAGTAAGATGTTATGGATTATGTGCAGGGAAAGATTTCAGAACCTCCTTCAAATCAACGGCTGCTGCTAAGACAAAGTACAAGAAGGGGGAAGTCAAAGCCAAGAAGATCATTAGGGATTCTATTCATAAGCATTTAGTTGCTTACATCTCTGATTTGAGCACATCAAAGGAGATATATGACAAGTTGGTTGGCATGTTCAAATCTAGCAATGAAAACCAAATTATTTTCCTCAAGAACAAGCTAAAGGATATAAAGAAAGGAAGAAATGAAGATATTCAATCCTACTTCATGAGGATTACTGAGATAGCAATCCTACTTCATGAGGAGTATTGAGATAAAAAAAAATGTTCTTCTTTCGATTGCAGAAGCTATTGCTGATAAGGAGCTTACTCTCATTGCCCTTGGAGGAATCCCTCGTGAATAGCATGTGTTCAACACTACTATTAACAATGACATGATTCTAGGTTTTGAAGAATTGCTGACTAGGTGTTCTCAAGAAGAAACAAGGATGATGGAACAAGATATGCCTTCAAATAGGAATGATCCTACTGCATTCTCTGCTCATGCTAAAAGGAAGAACAATGCAGGTTCAAAGAAGCAATGTCAAGGAAGGTTGGGTTTCAAAAATGGAAGGAAGGGAAGATGCTTCATTTGCAACAAGTTTGGTCACTATGCTAGCGAGTGTCCTAATAGAAGGGATGCACCTCATGATGACGACAACCATAACAAGAACAATTTCAGGGGCAACAACAATCAAAGGAATGGTAGATTCAACAACCAAGGAAAAAGGAATGCTCTCGCTCCTCATAAAGGAAATGGTCGCCCTCCCGAGAGATCAAGAAACACTAGGTATGATGAATCTAATGTTGTTGATAACAAGCAAAAATAATTCTATCTTATATATGCCCTCTCTACTGCATCTCCTTTGGACACTTTAGGAAACTGGTTGTTTGGTAGTGGTGCCCCAAGGCACTTCACCGAGTATAAGGAAGCTCTTTAAAATATGATTGAAAATGATACAAATTTGGAAATTATCCTTGGAGATAATTCCACCTATCCCGTAAAGTGAGTTGGGAATGTTACTCTTCAATTGACTCAAGGTAACACCATTCATCTACAAGAAGTACTATATGTAACCGATCTAAATAAGAACTTGGTATCTATCTCAATGATGGAGGACAAAGGATTCAAGGTGGCATTCATCGATGGAAAGGTACGTGTGTGGAATAAAAATTTCAATGATGCATTTACACTTGGATTTAGGGTTGATAGCCTATATCAAGTTGGAGGAAGCCCATTGGGAGATATGTCTTGCGACACATCACTTCAATCCGAATTACGACACCAGAGGTTTTCTCATATACATTATAAGGCTCTACCCGATGTGAGGAAGATGTTGACAGATATGCCCGAATTTAAAGTAGAACATGAAGGTGTTTGTCAGGGGTGTACCGAAGGAAAGCATACAAGGGACCATTCCCCTCAAGGGATAGCAAGACTACTGACATATTGCAATTGATTCATTCTAATCTATCTGGTGCGACGCCCGTTAATTCATTAGGAGGATATCTATATTATGATATCTTTATGGATGATTTCTCTCGCAAGACTTGGATATATTTCTTGAAGAAGAAGGACGAAGTATTATCATGGTTCTATTCTTTCAAAGCTTTGGTTGAAAATCATACCGGGAAGAAGATCAAAATATTGAGGACCGATAATGGAACCGAATATGAATCAAATGAGTTCAAAAATTATTGTAGAGAAGCTGGCATTAAGAGGGAGACTACTACCACATATACTCTTGAACAAAATGGTGTTGCTGAAAGGAAGAATTGTTCTATCGTAGAAGCCACTCGTGCCATGCTTCATGATCAAAGCCTTCCGAAGTTCTTATGGGTCGAAGCTGCAAACACCACTGTGTATGTTCAAAATAGATGCCCTCATCAAGCGTTGGACTCCAAAACTCCTGAAGAATTTTTCACTGGTAAGAAACCTGATGTTTCTCACTTTAGAATTTTTGGTAGTCCCATATATTTTCATGTGCCGAAAGAAAAGAGAAGCAAATTGGATTCTTATGGGAAGAAAGGAACATTTGTGGGATACAGTGAAACTTCTAAGGCATATAGAATCTATGTGTCTGGTCAAAGAGAAGTGGAGATAAGTCATGATGTCACCTTCGATGACGATGCTACCCTTGGGAAGGTTAGTAACCTTCCTCTTCCAAGGAAGGACAAAGAAGAAGATTCAAGAAAGTAGGGAGAATCGCAAGATGAGAAAATGTTTGATGTTGAAGAACCAATGGATCCCATTAATCCACCCCCTCATGAGCCCTCCTCCTTGAAAAGGAGACCCTCATGCACCTAGTGGGACTTTTGTGAAACCAAGAAGCTGAATAGGTACCAAGGGTACTTAACTGAAATGAGCAACATTGTTCAATCTGAGCCTTGCACATTCGAAGAAGCTGCCAAACACCAAGTTTGGAAGGATGCAATGAACGAAGAGTATGAGTCGATTATGAAGAATGATGTCTAGGATGTGGTTCCTAGACCCAAGAAAAAATCTATTGTCACCTTGAAATGGCTCTACAAGATCAAGCATGGAGCTGATGGAAGTGCTGAAAAGTTCAAGGCTAGATTCATTGCTCAAGGATTCTCTCAAAAGGAAGGTGTATATTATGATGAGATATTTTCACCGGTTTCCTACTACACCACTCGTTCAATCATTGCCCTTGTTGCCTTGCAAGCCTGATGGAATCTACACAGATGGATGTCAAGACTGCCTTCTTGCATGGTTCACTTAAGGAGGAAGTCTATATAAAACAACCCGAAGGGTTCAAAGTTCAAGATCGTCAAACACATGTATGCAAGTTGAACAAAGCACTCTATGGGTTGAAGCAAGCACCCCGAGCTTGGTATGAGAGGATCGATATCTATCTAATGAAGTTGGGATTTACGAGAAGTGAAGTTGATCCAAATCTTTACTTTAAGGTTGAGAATGATAGACCTCTCATCTTGGTACTCTATGTGGACGATCTCTTTCTGATAGGTGGAGACTCTCTTATCAATCAATGTAAGAGGAAGTTGGCTTTTGAATTCGAGATGAAGGACCTAGGATTGATGCATTACTTCCTAGGGTTGGAGATCTGACAAAAGCCAGGTGAGATTTTCCTTTCTCAAGGAAAATACATTGTAAAGATACTTGAAAGATTTGGGATGCTGGACTGCAAGTCCATGACTACTCTGATGGATCTTAACTTCAAGAAGTTATGTGGAAGTGATCCAAAATGGATCTAACATAGACTTCTAAGTCTAAAAATGTTCCTCACAGAGGAAAAATGAAAGTCAAAGGATACTCTTGGAAATAGTCTCATTGAAAAGATCTCTTAATTCTGGATCTAATGCAATTTGAATGGGCGAAAATGGACTTCGGATGAAGAAGTTATTGTAAAAAAGAAAATTGCCCAATGTCCTTAGAAAAAGAGGAAATTTCTTATAAATGGGACTTAATGGAGAATATGCATTCCTTAAGGAAATGTCGCATCGGAAAGAGTTCAAAGGGAGGACTTAAGCAAAGGTGGAAGGACTCCCCGATCAGCGATCTCCGATATATCCCATCGAAGGAAGGCCTCATGTGATATTGGAACCTGGGCCGTTTACATATGTGATTAGCGATTGTGATATCGACGATTGGCGATCAGGTCGCGCAAATACCAAGGGGACCATTACATGTGACATACGTTGATGCAATACACCAATAGCAATTGGCGAATCCCTGATACAAGGGTCGTTGCAACTTGTTACATGTGATTGCAATATGCGATCGGCGATTGGCACAAAGGAGCCACGCTAATGCAATGTGCGATTGTGACATGCGATAAAGGCTAGACCCGATAAGTTTATGGACACGATTTCATAATATTTGAAATCCAGATTTGCGGATTTTCTTTGTATTTTCTATGTATTTGGGTTTTTGGCCATACACAATGCGATTGCGATATGCGATAGAGTGACGGACTCGAGAGGATTATAGGGGGATTGCATATTATTTGAAGTCCGGCTAAAAGGCTCATGATGTGTTTTGTTTGCGTTTTCCTGTGTATTTCCGTTATTTGGCTATTTCGACCAGGGGAAGGCAAAATGATCGGATGGCCATGTCCACCGGTTCCTTTCCATTGTAAACGGATTCTTGTGATGAAACAGTTGGGTTCTTCAATGATGGAGGCAACTGTAACTGATGTGTTACAAAAAGCACAGGGAGCTCAATTGATAGGGCAGCTGAGGGTTGCTGAGATTCGCTTGGAGGTCGAGCGAACCACTGATAACACAAAGAGGCAGAGTTATGCTTAGGAGAAGCGCAAGAAGCCCAAGAGGCTTAGAGATGCTTGAATGTTGAGTGCAAGCCCAGAGGAGGCAGTCTGCAGAGTCGGGGTGACTTAGAAGCAGAGGGTCACTTGGAGGTCAAGTGAAACCAAAAGCTCATGAGAGCCAAGAGCCAGAGACGAGAGCCAGAGCCAAGAGCCAGAGCCGAGAGCCAGAGCCAATAGACAAAGCCAAAGAACAACAAAGAGATCAAATGATCAAGCTATTGCTGATGTCCGAAGTGTGCTGAAGGCAGAAGAAGGAATTCCAAAGACAGTTCACAGAATTCTAAGGGAGTTGGTGCAAGCTAGAGCTCAAGATAGCTCAGAGCACTAATTGAAGGAGTCCAGCCTAGAGAGGCCTAGATCTATCTGCAAAGTAATGACATCCAGGGGTAAGATGGTATTCTAAGCCCATAGGCACAGTTGTAAACCTATGGAGTTGAGTTTGGAACTTGTAAAAGAAGCATTACCATAACCCAAAGAGCCTAATTGAGTTGATTAGTGCTCAAGGAGACATAGCCCAAGATATCAGGGTGAACTCCATATTATATTGTTGTCTCCTGTGGTTTGCTTATTTGCTGCTTTATTTGCTGTTATATGCATTTAATATCAGTTTAAGCAAATAAACTTAAGGCAATTAAGCAGTTAAAGGAAAACACAAGCATACACCTATTTCAAGTGCTTATTTCCGCAAATTATCAATCATAAGCATAGATCTTGGGAATATATATAAGCTTTGGAGTGGGAGACGTTATTATGAGCTAACAAGAATCCTTTAGGTCCCCATTTTAGATCAGGTGGTATTAGAGCTGGTTATATCAGAGTAAGTTATACCAGAGCAGGTTGTATCATGATGCAAGTGATATCATATCAGAATGCTTGATTGACAAAGCAATCTATTTGCTTGTTTAACTTGAAAGGTGTTTAAAAAGTCAAGGATTGATTGCTTGATTTTTTGTAAACTGACTATTGTGTGAGTTTGGAGAGGCGAAGGGAAAGCTATTGATAGCTAAGTCCAGGAGAGGACAAGAAGGAACAAGGGTTGAAGGCATTCTTCTTATCCCAAAGGACCTCAAAGCAATCCTTGAAGTACAAGAGGTTTGTTGCAAAAGGTTGCTTGAATAAGCTCTTTGTTAATCTTGTTTGAAGTTCTTTTGTTCATTTGCATAATGACAACTTCTACAAGTGAATCCTCAAATTCCTCCTTCATCACAAGATTCTTTGATGAAGACATGAAGCAAGACTTATTCATCATGATGGATATGGTGAGAGAAATGTATGAGGACGGAAGGAAGAGCATCACCCTTAGAGAGCAGTTGAATTCCCTGAAGGAAGAGAAGAAGTTGCTTTCTGACAAATTATAGGAAATGGAGAGACAACTTCATATTGCAAATATGGATCTAGAAAGGATGCATGAGTTGGAGACACATCTCTTTGTTGCCAAAGAAGCCTTAGTCAAGTATCAGCTTGAAGAAGAGGTAAATAATTCCAGTTTATGTTGGTTCTTTTGAAAAACATACCAGAGGCATAGGTTCCAAGTTAATGTCCAAGATGGGCTATGAAGGAAAAGGCTTGGGCAAACATGCACAGGGTATTGTTGAGCCAATAATGGTTGAGGAAAGGCCTAAGTATTTGGGTCTTGGTTATGGACAGTCTTATGGAGAAAGTTCCAAAGCTGCCATGAAGACAATTGAAACAGTTTCAAGAAGGAGTTTCATTTAAGGTCTTCTACCTCAAGAGTGTAAAGATTGTATTCATGGAGAATGCAATAGCTTGAAACATCATTTGTAGGATGCAGGTGTTCATAAGCATGCACTTGAACCAGAGAGTTGTGGAAACTCTGACAACCTTGAAGAGATTGATGGTGTTCCAAAGGGAGCTACTTTTTCATTCAATTCACCTCATGAAGGAAATAAAGGTGAAAAAGAAAGGTATAAATATAGTTCTAATCATATTCCTTTTGATTATGTGAAGCATGATAAATTTCCATAGAAGCATGGGAAAAGAATTGCATGTTCCTTTTGTGGTTTGGATAACCATGATGTTTCTAGATGTTGGAAGAGAATGGCCACATACAGGAAACTTTTGAAGGAAAGGAAGCAAGAAGCCAAAGGTCCATTGGACAAGGCAAATCATGCTGTCAAGAAGATGCACATGTGTTGCACTTACTGCCATAAGCAAGGACATATTGCTGCAAAATGTTGGATTCTTAATCCAACAATGCTTCCACAAAATTTGAAGAAGGTGGAAAGAGAAAATGGCAGAAATGGAAAGAAAGATTCCATGACTGATGTGTTTCAGGATGATTCACATGTTGATGTTGATGTGCAGACAAAGGTAGCACCTTTGAAATGGATTAGTAAGAAATGGTTATAGTTCTTATCCAATTAAGGTTGCATGTCTTTTTGAGAATGAATTTCTTTGTTAATGAGATGCAAGTTGCAGGGTTTTACCAAGAAGGTGAATGGAAAAGTTGAGTAGGGGACTCACTTTATTGCTGCAACATTATATTCATTTCAGCTTCAAAAGTACAGTGTGCTTAAGCGAAATTTGAAAGGATGAAATGCATGCATGAGAATGATGTGCATGAACACAGGGATGTTGATGATTTCCTTGTATTTGAACATGTATGTGTAATTAACTTGAAGGGTTGATTGATTTGTTTTTAAACATGTATGTGTAATTAACTTGAAGGGTTGATTGATTTATTTTTAAACATGCATGTAATGTATTATTGACTTGGGAAAAGTTGATTTAGTCTCCAATATGGAGATAATGATGAAGTGTTTCATCTTTGAAAAATAATCCTAAAGTTCTTTTTCTACATGCTTGTCTTGAAGGGTCAATTGTTTTAAAGGCATGTTTTGTTGGCTTGTTATCTAGTCAATTATTTGTATGCAAATGTAAAGACATGGAGGTGTTCACAAGATGTGAAATCTGTTTCTTTTGTTGAAGCAGGAGTTTAGGCCATCCAGTTGTTGTCTGTAATCCTTTTGTTGTTAATAGTTTTTGTTGATAGCATGTCAAACAGGTACAAATGAAAATTTTGTGAAGCAGATGTAACTTCACATTGGTTTTAGCCACCTTGGATCAATGATCAAGGCAAAGAAGTTCAAACTACCTTTTGTGACCTTCTCAACAGGAGTTCTGCAGGAAATCAAGGAGGAAGACAGTTCTTCCCAGGAGGACAAGCACATCCAGGAAGGAAGTATTCAAAGGCTTTGGTTCAGAGGCACTATGCAAGGCAAGTGTATGGAGGCTGAAAGAAGAGGGTGAGGTACTCTCATTTACTATTCAAATCAGTATATCAGTCTTTTGGAGTCAAAAGCTTTTTAGTGGGAAGGCGTGATCCAAAATGGATCTAACATAGACTTCTAAGTCTAAAAATGTTGCTCACAAAGGAAAAATGAAAGTCAAAGGATGCTCTTGGAAATAGTCTCATTGCAGAGATCTCTTCATTCTGGATCTAACACAATTTGAATGGGCGAATACATACTTCGGATGAAGAAGTTATTGTAAAAAAGAAAATTGTCCAATGTCCTTAGAAAGGGAGGCAATTTCTTATAAATGGGACTTAATGGAGAATATGCATTCCTTAAGGAAATGTTGCATCGGAAAGAGTTCAAAGGGAGGACTTAAGCAAAGGCGGAAGGACTCCCTGATTAGCGATCTCCGATATATCGCATCGGAGGAAGGTCTCATGCGATATCGGAACCCCGAGCCGTTTACATATGTGATTAGCGATTGCGATATCAGCGATCGGTGATCGGGTCACGCAAATACCAAGGGGGTTGTTACATGCGACATAAGTCGATGTGATACGCCGATGCAATGGGCCGATAGCGATAGCGCTAATAGAGCGACTCACAATCGACGATCGGCGAATTCCCGATACAAGAGTCGTTGCAACTTGCTACATGCGATTGTGATATGTGATCGGTGATCGACGATCGACGATCGACACAAAGGAGCCATGCTATTGCAACGTGCAGTTGTGACATGCGATAAAGGTCAGACCTGATAAGGTTATGGACATGATTTCATAATATTTGAAATCTGGATTTGCGGATTTTCTTTGTATTTTCCTTGTATTTGGGTTTTTGGCCATACGCAATGCGATTGTGATATGCGATAGAATGACGGACCTGAGAGGATTATAGGGGCGATTACATATTATTTGAAGTCCAGCTAAAAGGATCATGATGTGTTTTGCATGCGTTTTCCTGTGTATTTCCATTATTTGGCTATTTCGGCCAGAGGAAGGCAAAACGATCAGATGGGCATGCCCGTCGGTTCCTTTCCATTTGTAAACGGATTCTTGTGATGAAACAGTCGGTTTCTTCAATGATGAAGGCGACTGTAACTAATGTATTACAAAAATCACATGGAGCTCAATTGACAGGGTAGCTGAAGGTTGTTGAGATTTGCTTGGAGGTTGAGTGAACGACTGATAACACAGAGAGGCAGAGTTATGCTCAGGAGAAGCACAAAGAAGCTCATGAGAGCCAAGAGCCAGAGCTGAGAGTGAGAGCCAAGAGACAGAACCAGAGAACAACAAAGAGATCAAATGATCAAGCTATTGCTGATGTCTGAAGAGTGTTGAATACAGAAGAAGGAATTCCAGAGACAGTTCACAGAATTCTAAGGGAGTTGGTGCAAGCTAGAGCTTAAGATAGCTCAGAGCACTAATTGAAGGAGTCCAGTCCACAGAGGCCTAGATCTGTCTGCAGAGTAAGGACAATGAGGGGTAAGATGGTATTGTAAGCCCATAGGCACAGTTGTAAACCTATGGAGTTGAGTGTGGAACTTGTAAAATAAGCATTACCATAATCCCAAAGAGCCTAATCGATTTGATTAGTGCTCAAGGAGACATAGCCCAAGATATCAGGGTGAACTCCATATTAAATTGTTGTCTCTTGTGGTTTGCTTATTTGCTGCTTTATTTACTGTTATATGCATTTCATATCAGTTTAAGCAAATAAACTTAAGGCAATTAAGTATTTAAAGGAAAACACAAGCATACACCTATTTCAAGTGCTTATTTCCGCAAATTATCAATCATAAGCATAGATCTTGGGAATATATATAAGCTTTGGAGTGGGAGAGGTTCTTGTAAGCTGAAAAGAAGCCTTTAGGTTCCCATTTCAGATCAGGAAGTGTTGTTAGGTACGATTTGGGAAATCCTTCTGAGTATTGTCAACTCATGTGGGCCTTGATGTTCTTGGTGAACTCTCGTCCAAACATATGTCTTGTAGTGAATACATTAAGCCAGTTTATGGTTGAGCCTCATCACATTTGCTGCCAAGAATCTCTTGAGATATATTCGAGGCACAATCACTTATGGATTGAGATACATTGTCGGGAATGTGAGGCTCCATGGTTACTCTGATGCAGACTGGGCTGACAGTGTGGTGGATCGTAATTTCACATCTAGAAGTTGCTTCACTCTAGGTTCTACTTCGATATCATGGATGAGCAGGAAGCAGAAGTCGATTGCCTTGAGCATTGCTGAGTTTGAATACATTGTTGCTAATTTGGCCTCCTGTAAAGTTGTTTGGTTGAGGAAGCTCTTTATTGAGTTGTTTGGACATGTGTTGGATACCACCATGATCTTCTGTGACAACCAGAATGGGATTCATCTTTCTGAGAATCCTGTGTTTCACGACCGCTCCAAGCATATTGATATCAGGTACCACTTTATCCGAGATATGGTACAACGATGAGAAATAAGGCTCCAACACATTGGCACTGATGATCAGGTTGCCGATATTCTTACGAAGCCCTTGGGGAAGGTCAAATTCTTAACCTTCCGTGCATGATTTGGAGTCATGGAGACCCTCTTATGAAGGTCCCGTATGAGATGGATGTTGAGCTCTTGCAGCTCCAGGGGGCTTGGGGTACTTATTGGAGCAATGAGTGACCATAGGTGAGTAGTTCACCTTCCCCTAATAGTGCGCGATGTACAGGGTGAGTGGTTCACCTTCCCCTAATGGTGTGCGATGTACAGGGTGAGTGGTTCACCTTCCCCTGTGATACCCCATGGTGACATATGCATAGGTTGAGTGGTTCACCTTCTCCTATGGCATATGAGTAGGATGAGTGGTTCACCTTCTCCTGCCGGCACATCCTACCCATGTAGTTTGGGACTCATGGGAAGTACCTCTCATCTAGCCAATGAGTAGCGAAATAAGGATAGGGACCATAGTACTACAGATGGACGCATCGTGTACTACCGTACTCCCTATGCTAGTATGTTGATATTGATCTAGAATTAATGGAAACTGACTTCAGGTCTGTTAAGAGTGGTATGACACACTTTATATTATTGGAGACTGACTTCGGTTCAGTGGAGAATGGTATGATACATTCTCGATCATATATTATTTCCTCATATTCAACAGAGCAGAGAAGAGAAAAGCAAAGACAAGGATGGTACAGTTTGGCAGGTGAAGTTCTCCCTAGTTGAGAGGGAGTGTTAAATTTGGAAACTACGGCCAAAATTCACCTTGGACAACTCATATGAGGCACCTGATATTTTAATTGGATTCCTCTCCCCGAGAGGTGTAGGATTGTTGATCTAAGGATCATCGCATTCTTAGATGTAAAAATGGAATTATAAATTTATTTTGATTATGGACAAATTGTCAAGGTCGTCTAGCAAACTCATGTAGGCTCAGAAGCATAACAGTCACGTCTATTCATCCTCAAAATTTGCATATAAATACATGGTGCCTCCTTCTCATTTGGACACTTCATCCACTCACACGTCTCTCTTGATTGGGTACGAATTTCTAAGGCTTCTCTCTCTCCACACATGCGAAGAAGGGATTGTTCTTTGGCTGTCCCTGTGTAAACTAGTGTTGACCATCTTTGACTATGGTTTTGTGTGGGGAATTTCCGTTTGGGCAAGACTCAATTTTGGTCATGAAATTTGAGGCAGTTTGACCAACGTTGACTGTGCTAGGGCTTGCTATTGTGTTGAATTTTGTTGACCATATTTGACTGGAATTTTTCGGACTATTTTTGGGCTAATTTGACTTGTTGTTGGAGGTCAAGTTGACCGAGTTTGACCGAGTTGTTTTGGAGATCAAAATATGCCTTGTTGGCCAATGTTGACTTTCTGGTTAGGGCTTTCTATTTATGTTGTTTGACTGATCAAATTTCATTGTGATTGGGAAAATGAATATTGTATATTGTACTCTCTCTCTCTCTCTGTTGAAATTTTGAAGAATTATAAGAAGAATTGATCAAGGTTTTCCCCACATTGGGGTTTGTCCCTAGCTGGTTCCATATCATGTGCCCTCTTGTCTTGTCTCATCTTCGACTATTATTGTTTATGTTCTTTCTGTATTTTACTATCATGATGATGTGATTGCTAAATTGTATATTGATATTGGGCTAATAAAGAAATAGAAGTAAAATTACTCTTAGCATAGAACATACCATTGTTAACTAAAATTAACATGGTATCAGAGGTGAGGTGAAGACAAAACCCAAGCAAGAGTGAGAAGATATCATTGATCAAGGACAAGATTCAATGGCCTCCACATCCTACTTCAAGTCTGATGATAAGCTTCATGATAAGTCTGATTATCATGCATGGAAGATGTCTCTTGATTTGACAATAGAAGACCAAGATGTTATGGATTATGTGCAGGGAAATATTTCAGAACCTCCTTCAAATCATCGATCGATGTTAAGACAAAGTACAAGAAGGGTGAAGTCAAAGCTAAGAAGATCATCAGGGATTCTATTCATAAGCATTTAGTTTCTTACATCTCTGATTTGAACACATCAAAGGAGATATATAACAGGTTGGTTGGCATGTTCAAATCTAGCAATGAAAACCAAATTCTTTCCCTCAAGAACAAGCTGAAGGATATAAAGAAAGGAAGAAATGAAGATATTCAATCCTACTTCATGAGGATTACTGAGATAAAAAATGATCTTCTTTCAATTGGAGAAGCTATTGCTGATAAGGAGCTTACTCTCATTGCCCTTAGAGGACTCCCTCGTGAATAGCATGTGTTCAACACTACTGTTAACAATGACATGATTCTAGGTTTTGAAGAATTGCTGACTAGATGTTCTCAAGAAGAAACAAGGATGATGGAACTAGATATGCCTTCAAATAGGAATGATCCTACTGAATTCTCCGCTCATGATAAAAGGAAGAACAATGCAGGTTCAAAGAAGCAATGTCAAGGAAGGTCGGGTTTCAAAAATGGAAGGAAGTGTAGATGCTTCATTTGCAACAAGTTTGGTCACGATGCTAGTGAGTGTCCTAATAGAAGGGATACATCTCATGATGATGACAACCATAACAAGAACAGTTTCATGGGCAACAACAATCAAAGGAATGGAAGATTCAACAACCAAGGAAAAAGGAATGCTCCCACTCCTCATAAAGGAAATGGTCACCCTCCCAAGAGATCAAGAAACACCAGGTATGATGAATCTAATGTTGTTGATAAAAAGCAAAAAAAATTCTATCTTATATATGCCCTCTCTACTGCATCTCCTTCGGACACTTTAGGAAACTGGTTGATTGATAGTGGTGCCCCAAGGTACTTCACTGGGTATAAGGAAGCTTTTTCAAATCTGATTGAAAAGGATACAAATTTGGAAATTACCCTTGGAGATAATGCCACATATCTCGTAAACTGAGTTGGGAATCTTACTCTTCAATTGAATCAAGGTAACACCATTCATCTACAAGAATTACTATATGTACCTGATCTAAATAAGAACCTAGTATCTATCTCAGCGATGGAGGACAAAGGATTCAAGGTGGCATTCATTGATGGAAAGATATGTGTGTGGAATAAAAATTTCAATGATGCATTTCAAATGAGGGAGGGTATGGGAATTTCCATCACTTTTTTTTTTCTTTTTTCGGTCTGTTCTTTGTTATTTTCTTTGCTTTTTTGCATGTGTTATTCAAGTGCCATGTTTGATGGCAAACCCGACATCTAAAGGTAGTTCTTTCGAAAGCTAATCACTATGTCCACTTGAAGTCTTGATGTGTTAGGTGAATAAAATCTGGAAGGCCTTTCCTTAAATCCACCTCCACACAAATACGGGCAAAAGTGAAGATCCCTTTGTCCATTCTTTCTCGTTCCATTTTTAGGAACCTTCCCAAAGAGTTTCCAATGCTTTCTAGGACTTGGTGGTGCCAAAAAAGGAGTGGAAGGTTATGTAGCCTTACCCAAACCGACATTTTGTAACCACCATTGAGTTTGCATCAAAACCAGTAAACCATGGGGTTACAAAGAGACCTGTCCTTCCCCAAAACCATGGTCCTTCATTTATGACATAATTGAAATATTTTTGAGTATCAAACTAAACCACAAAAAACCTTTTGCACATAGATAAATATCGCAATCTCTAGTCTAGTTGAGGGAGATCCACTCATTCATATCTTTAGCTTTGGGCCAGAAACCATTAAATCGACAAATAATAGCTTTTGGTTATAAAATAGTGAAGAGACCACTAACTTCTGGTAATTCTATGGACAGATCTGGGGCAACTTTCCCTCTCAATGCAACCTTGAACTAAGTCGGACCCTTGTCTGTCGAAGATGATCTAGATGGTGTGCTTGCTTCTGGGGCACCTCCTTGTAGTCTTAAATTATGGATAATGGTAGATTTCCTTTGAATACCATATTCTTTCAAATGGATCTAATCTTGCAGTACTTTTCCGAAAAAAAAAAAAAAAAAAAAAAAAAAAAAAAAAAAAAAAAAAAAAAAAAAATAATATAATAATAATAATAATATATAATATAATAATATATATATAATCTATATATATATATATATATATATATATATATATCATATACATATACAATATATATATATAGATACATATTACATATAGATATATATAATATAATATAATATATATATTATATATATATATATATATATTATATATATATAATAAAAATAAAAATAAAATAAAATAAAAAATAAATAAAATAAAATAAAAATAAAAATAAAAAATAAAAATTGTAATGAAGTAGGAATACCTGTAACATATTGGGCCTTTTGTTTCAAATCTGTCACTAGATCTGTTCCTTGGGCCCTTAACAATATCGATTTTCCAAGAATGGTTTGATAAAAATTTGAAACAAAACCTCTGAATTTGGGTCCTCACCTCTGTCGTTGCCCCTCAAGTTTTGTTCCCAATTTAAATTAGTACTGATTTTCTCTCTGTTTGATGGTTGCGAACAAAACCCCAAGTTGCATGGGGGATTTCTCTTCTTGGCCTTTGCTCTTGCAATGCCATTAGTCACAGTGGCGACGATGCTAATCGATGTTCCTCCAACCCTGATTGCAATGCCTTCAGTCTCAGATCCAAGCATCGTGAGATTAGGGGGTTCCATTGAACTATGCCCATAGATGATGGATTTTTTATTTGCATGAAACACATAAACATGGCTTATCCATGGATTTTCTATTGCATGGGCGTAAACTGTCCCAAAGGAGAAAAAACATTATCTTCAGCCCATCTCTCTGCCCATAAACAAATCTAGGAATTTGGGCGAGAATAGAGGGTATACACAGACTCTAAAACTGATCTCTCTACACATAATCGGATATGGGATTCTTGCCGAGAACAATGGGTGTACGCAAACTCTGAGGTGTCAAAAGAACCAGTGTTGTATAACCTATTGCTTCTTGCCTCCATCGTGTCTCCTTTCTCACATTTCCAGTTGCCCCCAACGAAGAACTTCCTAGTGCCTGCCATAGTAATAACTCTACGACAACCATTTCCAATGGCTTGAACATTCCTCTGCACTTGGGCAAATAATCAGAGCCTAGTACCCTTTTCAAACACTGAATCTAGTCACCACAATCCAACAAACTTAGATCGAATCAACGATGATGCGATGGAGACAAAAACAAACTTCCTACAACCAATGTGGAATGTTATAGAGCTGGAGCTGATTTCGATGGTCGCCATCTTCCTAATATAAAAAATCCTCGATACTCACTTGTATAATTATGAATATGTATTTGTTATTATTATTATTATTTTTACGTCAATTTTTTCTATTAATTCTTGAAAATGATACATTGTGAGGAGATATTCTGCCGTATAATTAAGGCTTCACTCCTACCAGATTTGTTGGCCATCAAGTACAAACAAAAGAACATCGAGATCATAAAAAAAAAGCTATAGGACCACATGTCAATGGCCCAGAAGGCCCAAAATTGTTCAAAAAACAAAATGAAACCCTCTCTTCTCTTCTCATTATACATTAACATTATCGAGACCTTGGTTAGTATTACCTCCCTTAGCTAGGTAGTGAAAAGCATCATGAACATGGGATTCCTTATGAGCCATGTGGCCCTGGAAGTTGTCCATTTGATCTTGGAGCCCCTTTTAGCCATGACGAAGTGAGTCATGTCAGTCAAGAATGTGCCACTGGTTATGTTGAATATCATTGAGAAAACTGATAATTTCATTCCTGTCTTTGTGTCGATCTGGGGCTTGCTCCTCAATTGATACCTAGACAAGGCAGATTTGAGCTTCAAAATAATCGAAAGGGGGGTCAGATCCACCCGTCTAGGAGAACCGCCAATGGTTGTTCTAGCTCACCTTCGTCTGCTTGTTACCCCAAAAAGTGACAGTCCTCTTGACTTCTCTGTTTGCCACCTCGTCGCGGCCTGCGTCACTGATGCTGCAAGGGGAGGCCACACACATTACCTATCAACATCGAACCACACCACCAAGTAAAAACCCATATTCCTACACCCTCGACTCTCATGCATGCCCACTATGAGGGATACCAAATGTCTCTCCTCCCCCACCAAATCAGCAAAACACCCTCTCCCCAGCCAATGATCTCCACTCCCTTCCCAGAAGAACCACCATCTTCTACTTCTAGGGCCCGAGGTGGCCACAACCTACCTAGATTATTGGCTATTCTAGAGTTATCCCCACTCTAGGTCCACAAAGAAGGTCCAATTGTAGTGCCCACAAATGCCTCGGTGAACTACTCTACCTAAACCCCACCCAAACATTCACAATTGAATTGAAATGTGGGGTGCCTAAAAAGCACGAGTACCCCAACCTCTCTTGGTTGAAAACGACTACCTTCCAAATTGAGACTAAAACCAGAGAAACAAAGAAAACACACTCTCTTGGGCTACCAACCAAAGGAAAGTGGGAATGGAAACCACTACTCACACTGACTATTAAGCCATAAAACTAAAGCATAAAATGTAAACATTGTAACAACCAAGAGTATTTGAATTACCTAAGAGAAAAATTTATCCCCTTCACTAATGACCACAACATAACTATGCCTAGGTAAGAGGTTAGCCTCTCGTTGATTGAGCCAAAGACATGAGGTCGACTACCAGAAATATCCAATTCCCAAGCGCGAGCCGACTCAGGGTTCCATAATACAATTTGAGCTACCACTGCATGTAGACGACTTCATAAGGTCAGTCTAAAACGATAGTCGTTCTTCTCCACCAGTCAAGACCCCAACTTGGCTCTCCATAGAGGCTCCTTGAATGAATCAAGCTAGTAATTCTGGCCAAAATCAAAGCTCGCATATCTCGGCCACTACATCTACTCGCAAATGCATAGTCATTGGAATAATAACCCAGGTGATTTCGAGAACATTTCCCTACAGGCCATTAGACCCTTCGTACTCAACACACTTAATTGTCATTGTTGTCACGTGGGAGGGAGGTTAATGCCCCGCTCTGGCGTACTTACTAAGTTCGTCACCCCCAATATGGAAATATGTATTTATTATTATTAGATAAAAACAAATATTGTCATAAATTGTCCTTTATTGTAATGTCTCCAAAACCTTTACTATTAAGAATTACACAAATAATTATATATCAACAAGTAAAAAGGAAATCCTTTAGTGTTACGAATTTGGATCTATAGTTTGTTAGAAAGAGTAGCATAAAAGGCTCAATTTGACTTCAGTCTTAGTCGAATTAAGTCAATCAAAATTCCACATCAGTAGGACAACCTGGAGGGAGTTAACTTGTGTAAAGTGGATCTTGTCACTTAGTTATATCCGTGAATTCGAGTTAGCTGGCTTGGAGTTTAGTTATGCATGCATTGATTGCTAATTTATAACAATCTAATTTATTTATTTTCAGTTGTTCTCAATTAATTTACCTCTAACAATTAATAGAATTAGTAGAGGATCAATGGTGTAGTGGGAAAACAATCTAACTCAGAGATCTGTCAGTTAACTGATCAATCAACCCAAATAGCTAATGCATGCAAGGAATTCGAATTACTCAAATGTGGTGGAGATTCCAAGGAAGTGTAACATTAGTTGTATACTAGTTGAGTGTACAGTTGTTGCATGCAAGCAAGAGATCAATTCCTTGGGAATTGCGCAAGGAAATAGGAGACTAGTGAGGGCATAAAGTGGCTAAGTGTTGGCTAGATATTCTCATTCAGAGGGAGAACAATTTTACCTTTGCAGGTTGTGCTCAGAGTTGGAGCATGCAATTGTAATAAATTTTCTATTCTTCTATATTAATGCAATAGATCGGAAGGGGTTTTTCCCATTTGGGTTCCCCTAGACAACATTGTGTACTTGTGGTTTCAATTGTTGAATGTTTATGCATGTTGTTTTAAATTGTGAATTCCTTTCTGCAGATTAATAGGGTAGAATTGTGTCTCTTGATTTAGTTTAATTTCTTAAGCAGTTGCAATTCTATCACAAAATTTCTATTGCATGGCATCTAACAGAGAAATTTTGTGTTTATGTGAGAAGAAATATTATTTCAGATTGCTCATATTAGCATACAAAAAATTTGTGGAAATTATACATGGTATCAGAGTTGGATTCACATTAGAACCAATATTTCAAAGTTGTTCCTGAAGAGGTTCGAATTCACAGCTTCAGTGTAGCATGATTTCTTAAGATTTGGGAGAATGGCCTTCAATGAATTGAGATTAGAGTATGCACTTGAAGGAAGCTCAAATTGGGAGGCTTTTGGGCAATTTTTGGCTAGATGGCTTGTCTCAAAGCAGGATCGACATCGGAAGAGGACAGTTTCATAATCGAGTTTCTGGTTCCACACATAGTCTTTACTTGTTAAGTTTATTTCTGCTGGGAATTCGGCGCTGAAGTCTATTTCCACACAAATGCGTGCATAGGTGGTTTTGGCATATTCCTTTGTTTCTAGCCACTGCAGTAAAATTTCCCAATTACATTTCCATGACTTTTAGCGAGGAAAGATTCCAAAAATGCAAAAATAGACTTATATATTTTATATATTATGAGTACTTATATAAAATTATTTTATGAAATTTTAATTTAATTTTATTAAAATAGGGGAAGATAAAACTAAAAAAAACATTTCAATTTAATATTTTATAATGCAACATTGAAACTCAGGTTGACCTAACTTCACTCGAGAATAAAAAAAAGTGAAATTATATTAAAAAAAAAGCTACCAAACAGATTAATGAGCTACAGTTATATATCTTTACTATTTATGGAATTATTATCATTTACTCTTTATGGATGATTTTATGTGTTTTTTCCTAATTTAATATCATGTATTTATTTATTATTATTATTTTTAAATGTTAAGATGTATTTATTTCTCATTCCAACTTCTCGGAATTGATGTGCATTTTTATTTAAGAACCCACAAACAAGTGTAATAAATTTTATATCTTTAAATGAATATTGGAGGAAAGTAAGTTGAAGCCAGGGTCACGGAAGCCAAGAGAAATCGACGGGAGAGCTGATGTGGGACCGCCATTTTTGGGTCAACAACAATAGAAAAAGCATGGAAACTGACAGATGCGCTGTAGTAGATGTAAAACATCAGGGAGGATAAAGACAAGAAATTGCTAGTTGTTGTTGGTATTCAATGGCGTTGTCGTTTATAATGTGATTTTTTGGAGATTCTGGTGATAGAATCTGGTGGAAGAAATTGAGGTTAAAAAACTCGTCTATAATGTGATTTTTTGGAGATTCCGGTAATAGAATCCGGCGTTTATAATGCGATTTTTTGGAGATTCTGGTGATAGAATCTGGCGGAAGAAATTAAAGTTAAAAAACTCGTCTATAATGCGATTTTTTGGAGATTCCGGTAATAGAATCCGGCGGAAAAATTGAGGTTAAAAAACCCTGGAACGCTTTGATTGTGCAGAAACTGACAGATGCGCTGTAGTAGATGTAAAACATCATAGATGATAGAGACAAGAAAGTCCCAATTGTTACTGGTATTCAACAATTGGGTAGTTTTTTTAGACCACGAGGTTTCGGGACGTCATTAAAAATGCTTCGATTCGATTCAATTCAATGCTTTCAACACCCTACCAAATGCACAACAGATTCCCATATTATTTGGTGGTCTACATCATGAAATAAAAAATATTGAAATCTTTAAATATGTTTTTTTAAAGAGAAAATACAACAACAATTAATAAAAAAGAACAATTAAATTACTCTCACAAGTAATAAATATAATATTATCTGCTTTTTAAAAGGGAAATACAACAACAATTAATAAAAAAACAATTAAATTACTCTAAGTAATAAATGTAAATATTTTAATATTTATTATAGATGGATATCTATCAGATTTTACATTATTTATATTTCATTACTCAATATTAAATTTCTAAATGTATAAATATGGAAATCATTTTCTTACAATAAAAACATTCTATTAAAATCTAGCTTAATTATAAAATTTATAATTTATTTTAATTAATTAATAATATTCTAATTAAAAAAATTATTAATATACATTTCATAAAATAATAATTTATTATTGATTATCTTATATATTAAATATAAAAATATTAATATAAGTACTTCACATAATTATATTGAAAATATAATATATGATTTATCCGCTTAACATAATAAGGAAATCCCATACTCTTACATAAAATGGCATGAAAGTGCTTATAGAAAGATTTCACTTCAACCACTTCTTATAAAAAGATTTACGTGTGATAATTATAAATATAATAATTGTGACTTAAAAAAAGTACTTCGACTACATGAGTCATCAATTTAACAGTATATTGAGTGCTAACATGGTCAATCTCATATCACACAAGTTTTCAAATTCCCAAAGAATAACTGTCTTATGATGACATGGTAACAATTACATTCATATCTCACAAGAAAGTGAGAAAAGGTGCAGGGAATACTTCTACCTTGTTGAAATTAATGACCCCTGAGCATTTATATGCGTGCATCTGTTCAAAACTTTTGCGGGAGACTATCAATGAGTAAAACTTTACATCTTCAAGTTTTTAAAAAGGGGATCATCTCCTTGGAAGAAGCATTATATTACCATATGTCAAGATTTTTTACAATTGTTGTGTCAATAGACAACAATGCTAGCATGTATCTCGTGGGTCGAACCTGGGTAGGGAGGCAAATAACATACCGTCCCAACCATGCAGGATATTGCCCAAGTACTGGAAGCACTTGCAGAACACGATAACCACACAGGTTAATAGTTCGAAGATTTGTCAAGTTCTCAAACGAATTTGGAAGCATTTGCATACCACGACAATCACACAGGTTAATAGTTCGGAGATTCGTCAAGTTCCTAAACGAATTTCGAAGCACCTGCAAACTATGACACCATTGTAGGTCAATAGTTCGGAGATTCGTCAAGTTTCCAAACGAATCTGGAAACACCTGCATATTAGAGCAGTAGCAAAAGGCAATAATTTGGAGATTCGTCAAGTTCCCAAACGAATCTGGAAGCACCTACAGATTAGAGCAACCACGCAGGTCGATGGTTAGCAGATTCGTCAACTTCCCAAACGAATCTGGCATCACCTACAGACTACAACACCAAGACAAGTTAATACGGTTTGAAGATTCGTCAAGTTGCCAAACAAATTTGGAATCACTTGCAGACCATGGCACATGGACAAGTTAATAGTTTGGAGATTCGTCAAGTTCCCAAATGAATTTGGAAGCACCCGCAGATGCCAGCACTGGGACAGGTCAACAGTTTTGAGATTCGTCAAGTTCCCAAACGATTTTGGAAGCACCTGCAGACTAGAGCAATAGAACAATACAATTTTTTGGAGATTTTTCAAGTTCCGAAACGAATCTGGAAGCACCCGCAGATGCCAGCACTGGGATGGGTCAACAGTTTGTAGATTCGTCAAGTTCCCAAACGATTCTAGAAGCACCTGCAGACTAGAGCAACAAAACAGGACAATATTTTGGAGTTTTGTCAAGTTCCCAAATGAATTTGGAAGCAACTTCAGACTAGAGAAACTAAACATGACAATATTTTGGAGATTCGTCAAATTCTCAAACGAATCTGGAAGCACCTACAATCTAGAGCACCTGGATAGGTCAATAGTTTGCAAATTCATCAAGTTCCCAAACGAATTTAGAAGCACCTGCAGACTAGAGCATTCAATCAAGCAAATAGTTTTGAGATTCATCAAGTTCTCAAACGAATCTGGAGGCACCTGCAGTCTAGAGCACCCGGACAGGTCAATAATTTGGAGATTCGTCAAGTCCCAAACGAATCTGGAAGCACCTGTAGACTAGAGTAATGGGACAACTTAATAGTTTGGAGATTCATCAAGTTCCCAAACGAATTTGGAAGCACCTGCAGTCTAGAGCGCCGGGATAGGTTAATAGTTTGGAGATTCGCCAAGTTCACAAGCCAATCTGGAAGCAACTGCAGACTATAACAACTATACAGGACAATAGTTTGGAGATTTGTCAAGTTCTCAAATGAATCTGGAAGCACCTGCAGTCTAGAGCACCCGGGAAATTCAATAGTTTGGAGATTCATCAAGTTCCCAAACGAATATGGAAGCACTTAAAGACTAGAGCAATTGATCAAGTAAATAGTTTGTAGATTCGTTAAGTTCTCAAATGAATCTGGAAGCACCTAAGTCTAGAGTGTTAAATAATCCTTCAGTTGAGTTGTTTCTAAACTACATGTATTTGAAGTCTATGGTGTAAAGGAGACACAGAGCATGAACATTGTGAAGCTAGAGTGCAACAGAAGAGCATGAATACTGTGAAGCTAGAGTGTAACTGAAGGTTAACCTAGTGGAGCAATGCAGTGGGATGCCCAAACTATTGACTCTTTGTAAGTTTTATATCTTTCAGTCATAATGTAAGGTGATTGGAGAAATTCAGTGGCATAATTTTAATTTACTGTAAACCAGAGATGTTTTAATGACAGTAAAATTTATGAAGGATAATAAAATACTTTTACTGTACACCAGAGATGAAGGTAAACCAGAGATGAAGGATAATAAGATAATAAGATACATTTACTGTAAACTAGAGATGTCTGAATGATTATTCAAACCAGAGATGTTTGAAGGAGGCTAACAAAATTTGAACCTAGCTCTTTGCTAGGCTACTTTTGAAACTTACCATTAAACCACAAAGCCAACTTTGTTTGAAACAAGAGGAGAAACGAATTTATGTATTTTTAGAAGTATTGCATATATTTTGAATTTGAAAGGATTTGAAGAATACTTGGTTTCATAAGAATTATGACTTCAATAGTTTCCATAGTTGGAGTTGTTCTTAATGAAAAGGAAAATTATCAAGAGTGGTTTAGAAAGCTTAAAAGTGCCCTTGTTTTTAATGATTTGTGGGAAGTTTGTCAAGGCAAGAAGGATAGTGATGGAAAAGAAATTGCACCAGAGCCACCTGATAACAAGAAGCAACATGCAATTTGGGAGACAAAAGACAACAAGGCATATGCATTAATAACTACATCAAAAGAGGTAATCAAATATATCATTTCTTGTGGTACTGTATTCGAAGCATTAAAGAAGTTGAAAGAATTGTATGATTCACACTTAGAACTCGAAATTATTTAGTTATTGTTAAAGTTGTTTAACTTGGAGATGAAGGATAATGATCCTTTGAAGAGTGCCTCTGAAATAAAAGCCATTTTTCATGATATAGAAGCCATTGGAATTAAAGTAGATTTACAACTTACATCTTTTATAAAATTCCTTCACCCTGTCTATTCACACTATTTGGAATCTCTCCAAGATAGTGGGCAGTTAAAAGACATTACATTTCACAAACTCCATTTGGTAAAATCCACTCTTTGAGAGAAAAAGCCTTTGGGAAGAAAGAGGTTCCACCCA
Source organism: Pinus taeda (assembly GCA_000404065.3). Classification (NCBI taxonomy): domain Eukaryota; kingdom Viridiplantae; phylum Streptophyta; class Pinopsida; order Pinales; family Pinaceae; genus Pinus; species Pinus taeda. The sequence goes on along the minus strand of APFE030433224.1, from coordinate 157,243 downwards.
ACTCTAATGTAGAAAATTTGTGCCTCGCACAAAGGAATTAGAAGTCTCATGTTGAAACTTCTAGAGGTGATAAAAGTAGTAGAGGTCATGGTAGGAAAAATTATAGAGGCAGGGGGGGGGGGCGTAATCAGGGAGACAAACAACAAATCAGGGAGACAAACAACAAAATGATAGAAAACAAAGGAATTTTAATGATAGACTAGCTATCAAATGTTTTAGATGTGGTAAAATTGGTCATATTGCTACTAAATGTAAAATCCCTTGGGAGAAAGTCAGTGAAAGGAGAGAAAAATTGAATGAAAAAAAGATTAGCCACCACTAGATAAGGTAAAATCATTAGAGTCTGCACATTATGTTGTTGCTCACTGTAATTTTAATATTAACAATGTTTTCAACACTACATTTTCTTCATGGCAAGATGGTTGGATTTTAGATTCAGGAGCCACTTGTCATATGACATTTAGGAGAGATTTTTTTGAAACATTCACTGATGATATTGATGGTGTTATTTACTTTGCTGATAAGTCTCAAATTAAACCATTTGGAATTGGGTCTATTTGTTTGAAGGCACTGAATCTTACAAATTATGTTCTACATGATGTACTTTATATTCCACAGTTTCAGTGAAATTTGATGTCTCTTATCCATGTTTGGTAGCAGGGGCATTCTATTCATATATTTGATGGCATCATCGAGATAAGAAGATCATCTAATCATGCAGTTATTATGACTAGTGTAGAGGAAGGTATACTTTTAAAGTCAAATGGTACTACTAATTCTTGTGAAAGTTCTACTTTTTTGGTGCAGCAAAGTGACATCCTGTCTCCTAGCTTGTTGTGGCACATTTGATTTGGTCACATCAATTATCACAACATCAGAATTATGGAAAAGCAAGGTATTAAAGGTCTTCCAATAGTTCCAAGAAAGATTACACCTTGTGATGCTTATATTTTGGGAAAACGTTGTAAACAACCTTTTCATAATTCTTCTTTTAGAGCTTCATGAAAATTAGGTCTTATACATTTAGATTTATGTGGACCTATGCCTGTTGCAACTGCCAATGGAAATAAATTTGTGCTGACATTTATTGATGATTACTTGAAAATGTGTTGGGTGTATTTTTTGAAGAATAAGTCACAAGTGTTTGAAGTTTTTAAATATTTTCATTTGATGATTAAAAATGAAACTCAACAAAATATAGGCATTCTCAGAACTGATAATGGTGGCGGGTATACTTCTCATGTTTTTGAACAATATTTGAAGGACAATGGAATCAAACATCAGACTATCATACCTTATAATCCACAATAGAATGGAATTGCAGAACGTATGAATAGAACTTTGCTTAATATGGTTAGATCTATGATGTTCTTTAATAATGTTAAGTTGAGGTTTTGGGGAGAAGAAGTGCTTTGTGCAACTTATATTTGCAATCGTTGTCCTTATTCTGTCATCAATAATAAATCTCCTTATGAAATGTGGTATAATCGTCTTCCTACTATTCAACATTTTAGAGTATTTGATTCTCTATGCTATGCATTAATTCCTAAACATCAGCGCAACTAATTGGGTGTTAGGATTCGCAAATGTATTTTCTTGGAATATGGATGATACTAATGTTTGGCAGTACCAGAAATTGCTCTTGAAGAGCCTATTCTTGAGCCTGTTTTTCAATATGAGCAACCATCATAACCACTTAGAAACCTTTACAAAGATATACACGTGCTCGAAAAGTTCCAAGCACGTATGATGATTTTGAAACAGGAATGTCTTCTAAAGGTGATTCAGGTAATGTTTCTCATGACTGCGAATTCAATCATTGTACAATTAGCGAACCTAATTGTTTTGAAGGCGCTGCTAATTGTGATGAATGGAAGGATGTAATGCAAAGGGAATATGATGCACTTATTAAGAATGGAACTTGGAGGTTAGTGGATCCTCCTGTAGCTGTCAAACCTATTGGTTGCAAATGGGTGTATAAGATCAAATACAAAGCAGATGGTTCGTTTGATAAATACAAGGCAAGACTTGTAGAAAAAGGATATGGTCAGAAAGAAGGTGTTGACTACATAGAGACATTTTCTCCTACAGCAAAATGGGGCGTGATTAGAAATTTGTTTTCTCTTGCAGCTCAGAATAGATGGAAGATACACCATATGGATGTTAAAGCAACTTTTTTGAATGGCGATTCGAAGGAGGATGTTTATATGTTTCAACTTGAATGTTTTTCTATTAAAGGCAAAGAAAAAAAGGTATGCAAATTGGTTATGGCTTTGTATGGACTGAAATAAGAATCTCATGCATGGTATGAAAAGTTAACTAAACACCTTCTCAAGTTGAATTATAAGTTATTTGATCTGGATGATGCAACTTTTTTTGTTCAAAAAATTGGAAATTCAGTTGTATATTTGCTTGTGTATGTAGATGATTTGATGATCACAGGAAACAATGATGACTATATAGTGTCTGTTATAAGAGAATTATTGAAAGTTTTTGACATGATACGTTTGGGTTTATTACATTATTATTTAGGGATTTATGTTGATTAGAAACCCAAATATATTTTCATTTCCCAGAAAAAGTATATTGGATAGCTATTCGAAAAATTTTGGATGAAGGATTGTAATCATGTCGCTACTCCTATGGAGAAAAATTTGAAGCTTACTTCCACTGAAGGAATAATGTTTGAAGATCAAACAAAGCACATGAAACTTGTTGGAAGTTTGAATTTTCTAACTACTACTCGACCTGACATAGCTTTTGTTGTAGGGATACTTTCCAGGTTCATGCATAAGCCATGTGAAGGTCATTGGAATGCATAAAAGCGAGTGCTCAAGTATTTGAAAGGAACTCGAACATATGGCATCAAATATTCCAATGTTGCAAATTTCCATGTCACCGGCTATTCAGATTTTGATTTTGATGGAGATAAGGAGAATGGAGTCTCTACTTCTAGTTATTTGACGAGTCTTGGATCAACAGCCACTAGTTTGAGATCACACAAGCAATTTGTTCTTGCTGATTCTACCACTGAAGCCGAATATGTTATAGCAGTTCAAGCTACAAAAGAAATCATTTGGCTTTGCAAAATACTTGAAGACTTGTAGGAGAAACAAAAGGCTTCAACTCCACTACTCATCGACAACTCTTCTGCAATTCGGTTGGCCAAGAATCCCAAGTTTCATGATCGAAGCAAGCATATTAACACCAAATATCGGTTGATTCAACATTAAGTAGAGGCCAAAGTTATTCATTTGACACATTTTCCTACTTCAGAACATATCACAGACATATTTACAAAGCCACTCAGATGTGAAAAGTTTGAAAAGTTTAGAATGTTACTCGGCATGTCAAATGTCCCTTTGGATTAAGGGGGAATGTTAACTAATCCTTCTGTATTTTTTTTTGTATAATATGTAATTAGTTTTACATTCCCTTTTTACGGTTAATAAGTTACCGAGACACAATTGTATCGTACCTAGATTGCACATGTATAAATAAGTAATTTTATCATTAATATGACGAACTTTCATTGTGTTCTTTCATTGTGGAGTTTATTTGGGCTTGTACATAGAGCACCCAGATAGGTCAATAATTTAGAGATTCATCAAGTTCCGAAACGAATATGAAAGCACCTGCAGGCTAGAGCAACGAGACAATGTAATAGTTTGGAGATTCATCAAGTTCCTAAATGAATCTGGAAGTGCTTGCCGATGAAAGAATTCGTCCAAGTCAATATTTTGGAGGTTCCTCAAATTCCCAAACGAATCTGGAAGCATCTTTAGAATACCCCAATGACGACTACCTCAATGACGAAAGGAAAGGTTTTCCAAGCTCATTAACTTTCCAAATGAATATGGGAGCATGTTCAAATTGGAGCACCCATGGAATTCAAACTGCCCACCAAAACCTGCAAGGTAAGATATTGGAAGTTCATTAAATTACCAAAGGAATCTGGCAAGGACTCCATTTTGAAACAAGTCCTTAACTTCGCAAAAAAATTTGGTAGGCAATCCATGTTTAGAGAGGAATAAAAATATAAGAAAGGAAATTGTACCTCCATGGCTGTGTAATTCTAATTGTTTTCAACAACTATAGATGGCAGAGTTCATCTGGTAAAGTTAGATGCCGACAAAAAGAGACCAATTTTTTTTCGAGATGCCTCAACGTATCAACGGACTTTGGAACCTTTCGACGTGGAGCCTAAATATACAATTCCCTCAAATGCTCCGGTGCCTGCAATGTTTATTTTTTCATAATTGGTTTGACTCTGAGTATGCTAACAATACTTGAGATGAAAGCAATTTAAAAAAAAGAAAAAAAAACATTATGTCAAGAAATTTAAATGACTACCTGTGATTCATGTAGTCACAATGTTTCATGTTCTCTCCAACCCTCTATTCTTAGAACTCTTAAATTCTTGAGTGAAATCCAAGAAGGTAATCTAGAGTATGGACATTCAACCCAACAAAGCCATATGAGTGACATGGCACTGCGGAATATGCTTTCAATGAATTTTCTATCCGCAAAACAATCTTCAGTAAAACAACCTTCATTCCTTAGTAGTTGCAAACCCCTCACATAATTTGTGAAATGACTGCCTGCGAAATCCTCGAGGTTTCTTATCAATGTTTGAGCCCTTTCACAGCCATATGAGTGAACAGTGTTAATTCCGCACACCTATATTGTTTTCACAAAGATGCTAGAATCAGGATTAAGAATTGTTTTCTCAATGGTGGACATCCTAATTCAAAACATAATGGACACAAGTTTGACTAAAATAGTATTTTGAATATCGGTCTAAAGCTTCAAAATACATACCAGTGATTTGTAGGATAGAAGCCGAAGGTCGTGGGTTGGGCAGGAAAGGCGAAGTTTCCATTCCGGAGGTTCAGTCTTTGCAATATGTCTACCCAGGTCTGTCATGTGGTCGTGCATTCTTATACATTTTTTATCGTCTACTTCCACCAGACACCTACTCTTGAGGTTCCGAAGACCAATCCATCCTCCCCACTCAATTCCATCCCATATTCTGATAGTGATATCTTTGTTTTCTCCTATAAAGAAGAAGACAATATCCAAGAAAATCTTCATCTCTATTCTATCAAGACCGTCATAGCTAACTTTGAGTGTAGCTAGTATATCATTGGGAAGAATTTTCAAGATTTTGTGCAATTGCGCTTTAGCATAATGCAAATATTTTCCATGAAGAGGAGATCCAAGCACTTTAAGGGAGAGTGACAATCCTACGAAGGCATCCAAAAACTCTTTGACCACTTGTTCAAATTCTATTAGAGGATATCGGTGGTCGAACGCATGGCAGCATAATAACTCTCGGAAGTGATCTTGGTCGAGCCTCGTTAGCTTGAAAATGGAAGAGTCTCCAATCCTTGAGCTTATAAGTATATCCTTATTCTGAGATGTGACTAGAATTAAGGTGCCTTGCTCAACCACATATTTTACTAGAGAAGATCGAAGATACCTTTGGATTTTCTCTATACCATCATCAATGCTCTCTATTTGCACATTTTCTTTACCCAAGCCACTAAGAATCCTAGTATGCAAGGATTTTAGAGAGTTTCTGGCTACGTTTTCTCTGACATCAAACAGAAAGCAAGATTGCTTGTAATTTGATGTTCAACGGTTAAAAATCTCCTTTGTTAGGGTGGTTTTTCCAGCACCAACAAGCCCGACAATTCCTATAACTCTACTCTCTCTGTTGCTTTGCTGGTTAAGTAACATTTCCCCTGTAAATTCTACAACTTTCTCATCCAACGCAGTTGGATATCTAGAGACATGTAATTGTCTTTTAAATTTTTGCAAAACTTCTTCCACGACCTGTTCAAGGAGTTGCTACTCATTGCTGAAGTGAAATTATGAGTCAGAAATGACTATAATATAAAATTGTCTATCAATGCAACAAGTTAAAAGGTTGAAATGAAATTATGAGTTAAAAATTCCTATAATATAAAATTCTTTATCAGTGCACACATTAAAAGGTAAGTGTAAGAGTGAGAGTTGGAGTACTGACCCATTATATGTCCCCATTTTATTTCTGTAGCATCAGTGAGTGCCTTCCTCCATTTATGGATGGTGCTGGGGTCATATCGTGGTTCAGAATTGAACGTTGTCTTCTTCTTGAGCATTTGCAGGGCTTGACCATAGACTCCTTTTTCGCCCTGTGTTCCCCATCAAATATATGCAATCTTTACAGCATAGAAGACTGGAATAATAGGTGACACCGATTCAAACCTTTGAGGATTAATTCTTGTTAGTACATTCGAGTTTTGGAATTTTGTCAAAATTTAACCTATATATGAAAAGAGATTGTGAAGGTATCTGCGACTTGTCTTTTGTGTACAGTGTGCAGGATGCGATGTTTTCTATAAAATGGTGGATACTCTCAATCTCTTCCATAAATGGAAGGACAACATATACTCAATATTTTGGAATACAAGTTCAAAGAAGCCGCCATAATTCAAGTTTCTTGATATGGATGATTTTCCCTTATTTTAAGAGAGATCAAATCAATTGGGATATTAAGGTTACAACTTTCAACTAGAGCAACTCTGTACACAAACTAAAATGTGGAAGGATCAATCAAATTCCAATAGTTAGTCACATCTAATTATTTTTGGTACAAAATTATCCTACTGATCACAATCTCTTTTTACATAGCTCTTATCGTAGGAAGTGCATTGTGATTCTTATTATGTTTTCTGTGAAGTATATTGACAATCAATCTAGAAGCTATTATTCAATTTTATTGTAAATAGTCAAAAGTGGACTAAACATGATGTCTAAATTGTACTTATTCTACAATTTAGCTCTTGCTGATGTATATTCTTTGGTTGTTATTAATTTTGCGTCTCTATATTGTGATTATTTGGCATAGTCCATAGAAAATCTTTACTTTCCTGTGCTTAGGTAATTATCATTCTATGATATTCCCTGAACCATTGTGGGTTAACAACATTCATATGGTAAGTTAATCTAAGAGGTTTAATCATAAATGAGGTTTTCAAATCAATTAAAAGCACTGCTATAATTTTTGTCAAATGTTTCGCCCATTTCATCTTTTCTCTCTTTGAGCTGATACCGACCATTGCATTTATCTTCAACTTAAGATAGTTTAGGGAGTGATGACAATTGGGTAGTGTAAACTAAAGGAGTTATCTTTGTGGTTCAGAAGGTTTTTGGTGCATTAGAATGTTTTGAAAGTTTTATTGACGAATTGACCTTGTTAATCATGGGAGCAAGAAAAATGCAACAATTTACCCTTACGAGGCACCATTTGCTTGAGAAGACGATGCTTTAAATTATTGGATTGATGGTTCAGTAAATGGGCATGTGAAGGTTAAATCAGCGATCTCTCTTTCGGAATTTGAACTCGAATTTCCTTATTGAAGAGGAACAATGTCTTAATCAGTCTGTATGGTGTGTTCCCTAGGCCTCCAAGTTTTTGCAACTTCTTTATAGTGCAAACATGAGTCTTGAGTGAAGTTATTTGGAATCTGTAAATGAAAATTAATTTACAAGCAATGTGAAAACAAGTAGATATCACTCCTATTAAATTAGCTAAGACACGCTGATGTTTAGAAATTGGCCATTTAATGTGAGAGAACCTGATGAGCTAGAAGTAGAAATACAAGAAGTTGATCACAATCAAACTCTTCAACTCAATTTACATTGTTTTGCAACGTTTTGAAGACAAGAAAGCTTAAGTCCCAAACCCATGATAATTGAAGTTTGCTTATTCCCTTAATGGTATTTAGATTTGTGTGATTTCTTGAAGTTGCCACTGTTCAAAGTTCAAGGAATCAAGACTCATGGCATTATCCTTGATTCTTATTTTTTTTTTAAATCAACACTAATTTCTCTAAATTAAGCAGAGGTAATAATTTTATATTTAATTAGTAAAATTAATAGTTTAAAGGATTGATTTAATTAATATTATTCATATTTAATTTAGGAATGATGGTGGTGGTTAAATTATTGAAATTAAAATTTATTTTTATTTTAAAATTTTATTTTTATGTTTAAATAGTTTTAGTAAAAAAAAATCAAATGGGTTAAAATATTAAGAAGTTGGTATTACAACAAATAATTTAAATTTGTGATTCAATGTGGGTGTCTTGCACAATATTTCAAGATAAATTGCTTCTCATTGTCAACCCTCTTCAATCATGTTAGTGTTACAAAAATGACACCCATGTCATTTTAGAAAATGTCCAAAGCCCCATTTTATTATGGAGTTTGTAAGCGTTTGTGCTTATTTTAGTAAGGTTAGTTTTCTTATTTACCCTAGTCAATGTAGAATGGGGTTTATCACTTCCTTACAATATCTTAATTTTATTTTATGTTCTAATTATTTATTACACCATAATTTCTCCTTAAATCTAGATGTAATGAGATTTTCAATATTATCATTATTTTGCATTATTATCTCTTACTTTATTCCTGAGTGATTTAGCCAAGACTTGACATCTTTTATGCCACCTTTGTTCGAGATACATGTGGTTTTGACTAGATATTGAAACAATATTAGGAAGCCTTTTGTCTTTCATGTCATTTATCTTGTTCTCGTGTATTGAGAACCTAGTCATAGTTATGATTTCAAGATGGGGAAAGACTAGATTCTATGAGGATAGGATAGAGCGTATTACCTTTAATTTTGAGATTATAAGCTATTAAATGTTTTTGGATTTGCTTTATTTTTTCAGATGATTCTCTAAATATGAGATAACAAGAGTGATAAGAGTCTCAAAGATAAGTTTTCCTTGTCCCTTAGCCAGAGGTCTACTAACTAATGACCTATGGACTAACAATTTCTTTCTAGGCCATAAGCTTTTTAGCCTCTATTTTTTTCTTTTCTCAATGCTACAATTATAATCAGACTTGTAATGAACATCTATTATAATATATTTTTATAAAATAACTTCCAATTAGAATGTAAAAAATAAAACACACAAAAAACCTACTTGACACAATATGAAATTTAATATTAAATTAATCAAATCTGAATTTTGTGCGGTTAAACTTTTGGCATTCCTTTGCACCTCTCAATGCCATTGCTAATTATAATAATTCACTTAAAAGAAGAATTCCAACTACATATAGGTCATCAATTGAACGGTATATTGATTTCAAACAAAGTCAATTTCAAATTAGTCAGTTTTCAAATTCCTAGAGCATAGCGTCTTTATGATGACATGATTATTCAGTACATTTCTCTCAAGAACGGGAATAAAGGTGTGGGAAATACTTCTACTTGGTTAAAATTAATGACACCTGAGCATTTAAATGTGCACATATTTTCAAAGACTTCACTGGATACCTTCAATCTGTCAAAATCTAGATGTTCCAGTTATATTGAGTTCCCAAACGAATTTGGCAGCACCTAGAGACTAAAGCATTCCCATAGGTCAATATCTAAATTGAGATTCATCAAGTTCCCAAACGAATCTAGCAACACCTCCAAACTATAGTAGTAGTACAAGTCAATATTTTGGAGATTCGTCAAGTTCACAAACGAATCTGGAAGCACCTCTAGATAATGGCACTCAGACAGGGAAATAGTTTGGAGCTTCGTCAAGTTACCAAACGAATTTGGAAGCACCTTCAAACTAGGGCAGTTTCTCAGATCAATAGTTTCGAGACTGGTCAAGTTCCCAAATGAATCTGGAAGCACCTCAATATGATCGCACTGGGACATGTAAATAGTTTGGAGATTCGTCAAGTTCCCAAATGAATCTAGAATCACCTCTAGAGTAGAAGACTCGCATAGGTCAATAATTTCGAGATTTGTGAAGTTATCAAAAGAATCTAGAAGCACCTCTAGACTACACCAGTGAGAGAATGAAAGGTTTTGTAAGCTCATTAAGTTTCCAAACGAATCTGGTAGCATGTTCAAATTGGAGCACCCCTCGAATTCAAACTGCTCACCGAAATCTGCAATGTAAGATATTGGAAGTTCGTTAAGCTCCCAAAGGAATCTGGTAGGGATTCCATTTCAAAACAGGTCCTTTAAGTTTGCAAAAGAATTTGTTAGGCAGACCATTTTTAGATAGGAATACAAATATAGAAAAGGAAATTGTACCTCCACAGCCCTGTAATTCTAAGTGTTTCAACGACTGTAGATGGCAGAGTTCGTCAGGTAAAGTTACATGCAGAGAACACTTGACCATAATTTTTTCGGGATGCGTCAACATCCTGTTGAAATATTATTTTCAACTGCACGTCCAATCCTTTGCCATACCCCGCATTGATGAATCTGCCATTAAACAGCTATGGCTCCAGTCCTTGCCTGAATTCACCATTACACAGTGATTTATTATGGAATGGTGGTCATTCACGGAATGGTGGTAATTTATTACAGTTGGTAAAAAATAGTAAACACCAGGTTTTACTGCGGACATGGAGAATGTACCGCAACATCCAGAAATTTCAGGAATTAAACTTATTCATCAACCCCTCCATACCTTGTTTTAATTTCTGGTCTTGTCATAAAAAATTTCAAGTAGTTTTTTTTTGGTTCACGCAACTTCGTTTTGGTTGCTGTATATGAAATGTAATCTTTTTTTGTGTAGTGTAAGCTGAACAGAGATAGAGTGCTCTTTGTAATGCACAACAGTGCAGAGATAGTTTTTTTTTTGTAATACGCAGCAGCGCGTATGTATGAATGCAAAATTTACACACAACAGTGTAAGATTTTTGAGCTGAAACATAGTGTTTTGTAGATGCACAGCAGTGCAGACACATCAATGCAAAGTGCAGACACAACAGTGCAAAGTGCAGACACAGCAGTGCAAAGACAGTGTGTTGATTTTCAGAGGAGACATAGTATTTTGCTTTCTGTAATGTACAACAGTGCAAACACAGTAATGTAATTTTTATTTACAGAGTGAAGTTTTTGAAGTTTTTGAACTGTCTCTGAAGCAACCTTGTTGTAATCCCTCTGTTAGAGGAAGTATTGTTAATGAATACAAAGTCCCTTTTGTTGTGCGTTGTTGAAACTCTGTTATCAGAAAATATTATTTTTGTTTCGCTGCGTCAAAAATAGAGGTTTGCTGAAACACCAGTTTCAACATTGCTGAAACACCAATTCTGCGTTGCTGAAACACCGTATTCTGCAAACGATTTTTTTTAATTTCCACTGTGTTAAGAAACAGAGAATTGCTCTGTTCTATTCAGTTTTTGTTTGGAATTATCAGAAATTCCCAACACATCCCAATGGAATTTGGAATCTTCAAACTTCGAGCCTCAATATACAATTCCCTCAAATGCTCATGTGCCTGCAATCTTTATATTTTCAAAATTGTTTTGACCCCTAGTATGCTAACAATACTAAAGATCAAAGCAATTTCCAAAAAAAACATTATGTCAATAATTTCAAATGGCTACCTGCGATTCATGCAGCCACAATGTCTTAAGTTCTTGCCCCTTTAATCGTAGAACTCTTAAATTCTTGAGTGGAATCCAAGAAGGTAGGTTGGAGTAAAGAAATTCAACCCACCAGAGCCATATTAGTGACGTCGCAACACTGATTATGCTTTCCATGAACTAAGCAGTTGCAACTGCCTCACATAATTTTTGAATCGACTGCCTCCGAAAGCAAAGTCAACCCAGCTGCACCATATGAGTGAGAGTGACATGGCACCATTGAATATGATTTCCATGAATCTCCTTTTCCACAAAATAACCTTTAGTCCTAATCAGCTGTGACCTCGTTTCATCATTTGTGAAATGAATGCCTACGAACTCCACGAGGTTTATGAACAATGATTGAGCCCTTTCATAGCCTTGTGAGTGAACGATGCTAATTCCACGCACCTATATTATTTTCTCAAAGATGTTAGAATCAGGATTAAATTTTTTTTTCTCAAGGATGGACATCCTTGCAAAGGTTAAGAATTCAAAACATAACAGACACAACTTTGAAAAAAACATTGTTTTGAGTATTGGTCTAAATCTTCAAAATACATACTAGTGATTTGTCGGACATAAGCCAAAGGTCATGGGTTGGGCACGAAAGGCGAAGTTCCCATTTTGGAGGTTCAGTCTCTACAATATGTCTGCCCAAGCCTCCTAGGTGGTCATGCATTCTTATATAGTTTTTATGGTCTACTTCCACCAGAGACTTGATATCCAGGTTCTGAGGTCCAATCTATCCTCCCCACTCCGCTCCATCCCATATTCTGATAGTTGTATCTTTGTCTTCTCCTATAAAGAAAAACATAATGTCTAAGAAAACCTACTTCTCTATTTTATCGAGACCATCATAACTAATTTTTAGTGTAGCCAATATATCGTCAGGAAGAATTTTGGAGACTTTGTACAATTGCACATTCCAATACTTAAAATATTTTCCATGAAGAAGAGATCCAAGCACTTTAAGGGATAATGGAAATCTACCGCAATCATGCACAAATGCTCGAACCACTTGTTCAAATTCTATAGGAGGATATCACTGGTTGAACACATGGTAGTAGAATAACTCTTGGGAATGATCCAGGTCGAGTCCTCTTAGGTTGAAAATGGAAGACTCTGCAATCCCTAAGCATGTAAGTACATCCTTATTTCAAGATGTGACTAGAATTAAGGTACCTTGCTGAAGCACATCTTTTACCGGTAAAAATAATGCTTCCACTTGCTGAAGATGATCCACATCATCTAAAATTAGGAAAGCATGAGAAGATCGAAGACACCTTTGGAGCTTCTCTATACCATCATCAGTGTCGTGTATTTTCACATTCTCTTTTATACCAAAGTCACTAAGAATCATAGTCTGTAAGGATTTTAAAGAGTTTCTAGCCACGTTTTCTCTGACATCAAATAGAAAGCAAGATTTCTTGTAATATGATCTTCGACTATTAAAGATCTCCTTTGTTAGGGTGGTTTTGCCAACACCACCAAGCCCAACGATTCCTATAAATCTAGCCTCTCTACTGCTTTATTGGTGGAGTAACATTGGCCCTTCAAATTCTACAACTTTCTCATCCAACACAGTTGGATATCTAGACACATGTATTAGTATTTTAACTTTTTTCAACACTCCTTCCATGACCTGTTCAAGGAGCTGCTACTCATCGTTGAAACAAAATTACTTGTCATAAATTCCTAAAATATAAAACTCTCTATCAATTCAACAAGGAAGAAGGTAAAGAGTAAGAGGGGGAGTTGGGGAACTCACCCATTATAAGTCTCCATATTGAAGCCTTTTAGTTCTACAGCATTAATGAGCACCTTCCTCCATTTCTGGATGGTTCTGGGGTTGTATCATGGTTCAGAATCAAATGTTGTCTTCTTCTCGAGCATTTTCAGGGATCGAGCATATAATCCTTTTTCGCCCTGTGTTCCCCATCGAAGATCTATAGGTCTGACACCATAGAAGACTAGAATAACAGGTGACCCCGATTCGAACATGAGTATGAGTTCATAGAGAAACCAATTTGACTCTGCATATCTGGGAGAAAAAATAGCGATATGCACAAAAGATGTTCGAATGACATTGTGGATTTGAGGAGTTCTATACTCTCCATCTTGCAATTCATCAATGTCCATAAATACTCATAATCCGTGTTTGTTAAGGTGGTCTTAGAGATGTTTGGCGAGGTTTTTCTTGTAGTCGGGACCCCTGTAGTTAATGAAGATATCAAATACATAGTTGTTGCCACTGGAGGATCCATATGAGATGGATGCCATGGAACACAGTATCAATAACGATGTAACCTAATATTATCCTTGTCCTCGTCGTCTAGCTAATGTCTCAAGAGGCAAAGTGGCTACCTGTTGATCCCTATTTCTCAACACTCGCAATATAACTATATATGTTTGATAGAGTATGTAAATATATATAACAAAATTTATTGTTCGTGAGGATTTGTGGTAAAATAGGCGTGTGAAGCACCATTTTTGGTGTTGTAACATGCTTTATTTTTGATAAGTTAGTTTTTATTTTATAAAAGAGGGTATGAAAAAATAAAGAAAAATGAAAATATGAAAAAATAGAAAATAAAAAAAGACATGAAATAAAGCCCCATCAAAAGAAAACCAAAAGATTTGTATACGTGTGCTTTTTTAAATGCCACTCCAAGATAAATTCCATTTGTAATAATAAAGGTTTGTGTGTAGCTCATTTTTATGCCACAACCTTTTCTTTTGATCTGAATCAATCTGTTTAATCTTGATCACATCATTTAAATTTTTGTCCTAGATTAGAGAATAAGTTCAACCAAATAGTTTAATCTTGGTTGCACATTAGAAGATAGGATAGATTAGGATAAATAAAAGGCCTAATATGCTTAAAAATTGGCCTAAGGTTATATTAGATTAGGTTTAGATTAGTCAAATATTTTTGAAAGACAACTAGTTTAAACGTGCCCTAGTTAGATTAATTTTTCATTAGTATTTAATTACCTTGTTAAAAGCTTGATTAATTCATTTGTAAATAAACATGTTTTATGCTTTTAGCCAAAGTCATATGTGAAAAAATTGTTTTCTTGGCAAGTGATAAAGTCTGGGCATGAATTAACGGTCATTCACCTCCCAGCCCAAATCAATGGTAGGGAAGCTCCTCACACCCCCTCGCTACTAAATGAGATAACGGCAAGGGGTGTGCAAAAAATAGTTTTTCCTGTGCGAGCCCCTCGCGTGTGTGTCGCCTCCTCAACGCTTCGCGCCCCCTTCACTCCAAACCGCTTACCACTAGCCCCCCTCCGAAATCTGCCATCCAAACTTCCCACGCTTCCTGATACCGAGCTAACGGTCACTCCTCCCGTGTCATCTGCCTCCAACCGCTCCACGCCACATGCATTTCCCGTTATCGTCTAACCATTTCCACGTATCCGTTGTAACCATTAATTCCCTCCCATTGCTAATCTTGATTCCCATTACTGCATTTATTTCCTAATTAGTTGATCGACAACAACCTCTATTGTAATGGTAGATGAATTCATTTATAAATATACATATCCCCCATTGCAATACCTTTTCCTAAACATATCTTCATTGTTTCTATTTTTTGTTTCTTTTCTACAAATTCTCTGTTGAGCCGAGCTTGTAACTAGAAGCATCCTCTTACCTACCTCTGCACTTTTCTCCCATTCAACATCTTAGCTCTGTGATGCCATGGCTTCCAATAGAAAGGAAAAGCCTTCTACTAGCTCCTCTGCAACTCAGGAAACCCCAAAGGCCTCTAATGCCTTGGACCTAGACCATATCCTGTTAGCCGATCAATACTTTACAATTGTAGACACTGAAAGTGAATTCGGCATGTTCAAATTTCACAACTGGCTGAAGCAGACATATTTTGATTCCGAGCATGAAATAAACCTATGGGAATCCAATCTACCTTTGTATATGTTTCCCCAGACTTATTCCTTCCCTGATTTAGTTATCTGGTGCCAACCCAAGTATAATCCTTTTCAGAGAAAAGTGGTAGCTCAGAATGGAGTCATTCTGATAACTATCACTATAGAAACCATAAACAAAATGCTTTTGATACCTGAGAGTGACTCCCTTAGTTTTTTCTCCACTGCAACCTTAATTGACCTTTATCACAAGTTTACTTTCCCTCAGAGAGCTCAAATCTTTGAGATCTTCCTCCATGAAGATGCTGAGATCCCCAAGAAAAATCCTCCTTACCCAGCATCTATGTTCCCTGAAAGAGCAAAACTTATAATTTCCCTTATTTCTTGCTTTTTAGGCTACCAATCAGACCAGTGGGTAGATGAAACTATCCTAGGCTATCTGTCTATCTTTTCTAAAGGAAAAAAGAAGTCAATTTTTGGCTGAATCTATGCATGTGCAATTGATGAACCTCACTACTGAAGAAGTGTTTAAATACTCCTCTATCCTATTTCATATGTTTATTTTTCAGCAGGGAGACAGATTGCCTATTGTTTTGCATAGGAAGGATGATCAACAAGAGAATCAAGTAGTTATTCACTGGACCTCATTGATTAGAAAGAACTCAACTAAGTTCAGATTTTCAGACTTCATAGATTGTTTCATTCACCCAGTTGCACAACTTCTCAGCAGTCAGAGTGAACCCAGAATCAGCATAGAAATTAAAAGGATTCTGCACCTCAGTGATCCAGTCAGAACAGGAGACTGGTGTCTCTACCAGAACTACATAAAGATTAGAGTATATGGCTACGAGTTGGCTCCATAAAAGTTGCCAAAATATGTTCCAATGATAATTTTCTCTCTGGAATATATCAGGAAAATGATGAATATGGATGAGCTTCATTTCATCTTAGGGAAGAGGAGATCACAATTCAAGATAAAGGAACAGGTTGGATCATTCATTTGTAACACCAGGTCAATTAGTTTAAAGCCAGATGCTATATTGAAATAGATGGGTTTCCAACCCAGCTTCACCTTGTCCTATGATTCATTCAACATTGTTTCAGACTTAAGGGTGGAACTCAAAACTACTCCTTATAATCATACACCTAGGCTAGAGATTGAGAAGTTCAGAAATCAGGAAAAATGGGAAGATAATACTCTTCAAGAATTAGAAGAACAAGTTTTACCTCCTTCTACTCTTCATACTCCTACTTCTCAAACTAAGCATGACAAGAGGCCTAGGGAAGGATCATCATCATCAACAATTGCAGAAAAATAATTCATCCACTATTAGAAGAAATCAAGGACTAAATCAAAGGGAACTTCAACTACTACTACTAATCAAGGTCAGAAGGAGCCTATCATCATCAATTTGGATGATTCACAGTTTTGTATAGGGACAAAATAACTTGTAATTACTACTCCTTCTTCTTCTACTTCATAGAATTTGCTAGAAATTTCTCAATCTGCAGGAGCAAGTGAAACAAAGGAGTCAAATGTCTTCACTAACTTCCTTGAAATCAAGCAGAAGAATGAAGCTTTGAAAGCTAATGTTTATGCATAGTTTTGGAAGCCGAATTCCAATTCGCAACATAGGTTGTTGACAACATTTGACAATGAGAAGGGAAGAATGCAAATGGAGTTTATGCAGGCTCAAGTCCCTTTTCCTAAACGTTCTTCTGATTACAAGGAATCTGTGTCTAAATTTTGTTGAAATTTGGTACCGGAGGATAGGTGGTTCCCTAAGGCTTTGATCTTTGGCCTAGGGAAAAGTGTCCAAAAGATTTTAATTTTTCTCCTAAAGTGACTTTATAATTTTTATAAAGTTAAAATCTAATTTAAAAGTGACTTTAAGTGATAAAGTTACTAAGTCTAATTTTAAAGTGACTTTTATAAAGTCAATAAAAAATTAGAAAGGAAAAGTGACTTTGGAAATAAATGACTAAGTGGGTCTTTATTAAAGTGGGGTGAATTAAAAAATAGAAAGTGAGATTTAAATGTGCATTTAATCTCAGCCATTGATCTAAATCTATCTCAGCCATTGGATTAGGGATCACCCAAAAGTCATTTAGGGTTGGGTTAAAGGAGGAAAAGGAGAAAAAGATCATTCATTCTTATTCTTTCATGAGCAGATTGGGAGAAGGAGAGCAAGAGAGCAAGGGAGATTTCTGGACAAGAAGGAGAAAGAGGCAGCAGTTTGGCACACATACCAGGCAGCTCTTCAGCAAAACAAAACAACAGAAAGACAAGCAGAACAGCAGCAAGAACAAGCAGAAAAAGCTTATTTTTTGCTGAAAACTGAGAAAAACTGATTTTTGGACACGAATTTCGAGGAACTGATTTTCGGCACAAAGTCGAGGTATGTCTGTACAGTCCGTACGGTCGTCTGTACAGTCCGCACGGTCCGTACGTCCGTACAATCCGTACATCCGTACGGTCCGTACCGTGCGTACAGCAAAGTTTCCAGGTGGTCTGTTGGGCTGAAAACAAATAAGTTTGCTTGCTGGAAAAATTATTTTGCTGTAATTTTTGCTGAAATTTTCTTGCTGTAAAAAGGCTTTTTTCAGAAATAAAGAAGAGCTCTCAAACTGGTTTTCCCCGAGAGTTGTAGGGGGTTTTTCCAGGGTCACGTTGACCAAAAATATCAGTGTTTTAATGTGTTTTAATGGTTGTTTATTATTGCTGATTTTTATTTCTGCAATTTCCAGCATTCTGTAAATTTTCCAGAATTTGTGTTTTCAGCAAATTTATTTTTTCAGCATTGTTGAATATATGGTTATGGGAAAGGGCATTTAACTACATGAGAGAAATAAGGAGAAACTGAAAACAGGGGTGGGAAAAACAGAAATTTTAACATGGTATCGGAGCTTGACTGTTGAAGGACAGTTTGGGACAGCAAAAGAGAAAATTTACAGCAGCTGATTTTTCACTCAGAAAATTTCAGCAAGCTGATTTTTCATAAACAGTAGGTTTTATCTTTACTACTGTTGGACACCTAATCCTAAAGGGTTAGCGTGGAAGCCGAATGGACAAGCAGTCCAAGAGACCTTGGGATGTGAATCCCAACGGTCACCATATTGTACTATAAATGTACATCTTTTGTGAATAAAAATTGTACTGAATGATTTATCTTTCCTATTGTTTTCCTAATTGTTCTCCCTCACCATGTCTGTTTAACATGGTATCAGAGCCATGATGAGTGGCCTGTTTTCCCTGAGCAAGTTGCCTTGAATAGTGCTGGCCCAGTCTTCTTTACCTGAAGAACGCCTGCCTGCCTGCCTGCCTGCCTGAAGCTGCATACCTAATTTCTGAAGGAAAAGCACAGGTCCCAGGAATAGTTGTAACTCCTGCCTGAGAGCTGCTGAGTCTCTGACATCCCTGAAATAGCTGAAGATTGCCGCTGCCTGAAGACTGCCGCTGCCTGAAGACTGACCGCTGCCTGCATTGAAACGCCTATTTGAAACGCTAGCTGAAACGTTGTCTGTATCGGAGCACCACGAGCCTGGTAACATTGTTCTGAAATCTATTGTGCCTTGTACCACTAAGCTGGAAGCGTGACAGTTGTTTTTTTGAAAACGCTGTATTTAAAATATTTGAAACGTTGTTTGACGGGACGCCCGTGTTTACAACCGAACTCATTTTCGAGCTTTCGATTTCTGCGACAGCGGGCATGAGGATTCCAGTGGATCCCTGAAACGCTGTTTGACATATGTGGTATTTGAAACGCTGTTTATTTGAAACGATGTCTGATATTTGAAACGCTGTCTAACAGTTTCAGTTTCTTTTCATTTGAAAGTTGCATTTATCGATAGAGTCAAAAACTTAACAGTGGTTAATTTAACGGTTTCGGAGGGATTGTAAGAAGGCTGCCTTCCATTTCATCATGCTGCCCTGGCTAGCCCGAAGTTAAGCGCCAAGCCCAGTCGAGGAGGAGGAGAGTATAGCGCACATTGTGTATTCAAAATAAAAGGATTGATGCCGATGGAAATGCGAAGACTGGAGCGTTATTTTCCAAGGAATTGTTTGGTTAGTTCTTTTATGTTATGAGAAATAAATAACTGGGTATAAGCGGAGAAGAACCAGAGCAAGGTGTGGATAGAAGATGTGTATCGCTTAATCACGGCCTCGCTTCCACCTCTTTCTGGGAACGATTTGGAGAGATCCCTCCTGCAAGACTTCGAGAGAGCCCTTCTCCAAGAATCCTTGGAGACACTCAAGAAGAGAGCCGTCAAGAACCCTATTTAAAGATTGGCGATGACGGTGGCTTCACCATACGCGTGGACAACCCCACCAACTTTGTGAATCTCATGACTCAGAAGGGGAAGCCGACGGAGAGCCTGTTGCATCTGATGACGAATCTGTAGCTTTATTTATGTTTATGTTTTCTTTTGAATATGCAAGCATTTGATTTGCAATCAACTGTGTGCTGTCCAGCTTGATTTCGGTCATCTATTTAAAACAAAATGTAAAAGGCTACTATATGCTACAATTCTAGGACCCTCTGAGAGTAGAAGAAAATTTTTGCGAAGATCAGAAAATACCTTATAAAGGCACTACAAACCTGTTTTCTGTTGAACCATAGGGTTTCACCGTCAGATAATAATCCAAGCTCAGATGCCTTGTTTCTATGGTTCAGATAATTCATGGTCATATTCGATGGCCGAAGCGCCTCATGACAATCGTGAGTAGCAAATCCAAAGTTAGACAGAGTAAAAGCATATGAGATTGAAGGTGTATACTTAAGTAAATTGTATTTGTTAATATTAAGTTGCTCTTGGCACCGTCTGTCATGACACACTTACACCAACATACAACAGCTTTGAATCCACGAATTGACTGTAAAAAAAAGGATTTCGAGTGACCTCCGTCCGGGCTTGGGCTTCCGAGTTTGAATATGATGAATGCCATTTCTATTCTCCGATGCCCGATGATGTTTTTCTATTTGTCAAGAACTTGAGTGTTGTAAAAGTGGCCTTTGGACGCGACAGGGAGTCTTGTAAATGTCTGAATGCCAGACTTTCAAAGGCGCCAGACCAGAGGCAAAACTTATTTGTTGTTGAGGGATCTGTTGGCTATTGTGGCTTAATCCCGAGGCAGAATTCATTGGTCAGCGATGCTATTGAATCATTTATTCGTTCTGATGATGCTACACAGTTCCAGAAGCTAGAATTTCCTTTCTTGATACTGTATTCACAAACTGCCTCTGCCCTCACCAAGTCCAACGAGAAGAAAAGTTTTACTGGTAAACTTTAAAGTATATAAGAACAGTCATTCTCAGATTTTTCTTGCACTAAACGACAGTATATGAAGGTATATTGAGAGCCTACATACTTGAAGATTTTTGAAGACAAAGTGGTATACAAATCAATTTTTTGCAGTGATATTATTGTGAAATGGATAGAATGGGTATTGTATTAGAATTATTGAATACTCTAATACACTCTACCATGGACAATACAATTATGATTGATAAAGCCATTGTTGCAGATATTCAAATCTGTCTGAAAAATGTACAAGAAAAGATTGAATTTTTGCAGTTGGAATTTCAGCTTCAGCAAGAAGAATTAAAACAGAGAAGTCATTCTGAACCTGTTTTTGTTCAGAACATTGAGACAACCACCCATCAACAGCAAGTTAATAATGTAGTCGTTGTACATGCAGATGCAGAAACTCAATCTACACTTCCCAAGCTCATCATCAGACCTTGGGAACAGCTTGTCCACAACAAGCACAGAACTGGTCTTGGGTATGACAAGGACTTGTCCTTTCATATTCCAGACTACTCAAAACCCATTCATTTTCAGAGTGCTGGTTTCATTTATGACAGTTCACCTGCTCCTCATGACAGTTCAGCTACAGTTGTTCCAGACTCTGCCCCTCTTCCACAACAGCAACAACAACAACAGATCGTGAAATGCCAACACTGTGATCGAGTTGGCCATCTGAAAGATCACTGTTTTGATCTTCATCCATGTAAGCACTGCCATAAAACCAGCCATTCTTCACACAGATGCTTCAGCAACAAACATCCTGCAAGAACAAAGATTCATCTTGGATGGATCGCTTCTTGGTAATGGGCATCAACAGCCAAGAAAATATTCCAGACACATGTCAGAACTTGTTCCAGAGTATTGAACAGTCTTGCAGTTGAGTTCTCTCCATCTTCTCACCTTGTATCTGACAGGGGGGGAAATGATGGTCATCTACAAGCTTCAAAGCCACATCAAGCGAGCCTGAGCCACAACCTGCCACACCAATTTCAGAGTTGTAGCCAGAGACAAAGATGCCTGAACATGCATTCAGTTGACGATGTGGGACACTTCCTCTAGCAGAAGACTTACAGCTTCTTGCTAGTTTTGGAAGAGTTCCGGAGACAAAATTGAGAACACTTCCTCTAGCAGAAGACTAACAGCGTCTTGCCAGTTTTGGAAGAGTTCCAGGAATTGCATAAGCATTCCAGAGTTGTTGGTCATCCTTAAACCATCACAGGTTGAGACTTCCCTTTTACAGGTTGAAGTTTTACCTTTTATGCTGGGTGAGGCCTCCCTTTTATGGTTGAAGGTTTCCCTCTTTAAAACAATAGGATCACTTCCTCTAGCAGAAGACTTCAGCTTCTTGCCAGTTTTGGAAGAGTTCCGGGAACTGCACTAAGCGTTCCAGTGTTGGTGGTCATCCTTAAACCATTGCCTTTTTATACCAACAATTCAGAGAGCACATTCAGCCTAGTGCTGCCATGCATTTTTTCACATTTTGTATTACAGCTCTTTTCTTGGACACATACATAACCCTTCGGATTAAGGGGGGGAATGTTGGACACCTAATCCTAATGGGTTAGTGTGGAAACCGAACAGACTAAGTAGTCCAAGGGAGCTTGGGATGTGAATCCCAATGGTCACCATATTGTACTATAAATGTACATTTATTGTTAATAAAAATGCAATGCAAGCTTTATCTTTCCTATTTGTTCTCGTTGTCCATGTCTGTTTAACAAATAAAATAAAAATCAACTATTAATTTTATTAATTTTTATAAATTACTAATAGTAATTTTTCAGCTCCAGGTTTATGATAACCCATGGTATTAACCAATGGTAATACCAAGATCTTACAAGATTTTATAATTGAGTAAAATATTTGCCATGCCTGGTGAGAGATTCACCAAAAAATTATATATACATATTATATTATTGATAAAATCGCCTTCCATTTTTCCAATATACTATGGAGATTCGCCCATTTCTTATACATATAAATTTAGTGGGGCTTCTTAAAATTTTCCCTGGTGTCATACAGCAAAATATGTGTCCACACCTTCCATATCATTTAAGAAGATTAACCATGCTTATTAATCCCGAAGTTGACCCTTTTTACCTATGTTTCAAGATCATCGCAGGACATTAGTATCATGCCTGCGACGATGACCTAGAGTGAACGAGAACCTCACGACACCATCGCAAGAGTACATCTATTCTCAGTGACAGTCATATTTTAGGGATTGGCATGGGTCGTCAGTATCCTGCCTGCAACGATAGCCCAGAATGCACTGATGCCTTGCGATGTCGTCTTTGAGTCAGTGTTTGACCTGCGACGACCTAGATATGGTGAATTAGTTCAAACAGAATACTTCTAGGTGGTTCTGGAGCTGGTTGTTGGGTCAAATAAGTTTGCCTCTCCTCATTTGAGATGGTTTTTCTACCTTTTGAGTTACCTCCCTTGAAGATAAGCTTCCTCTTCCCTCATTTATGGAGTCTCCCCCTCTTATAAAAGCATCCTCCATGACTATGATCAGCTAGTGCTAGTTGAGTTTTTGGTGTGCTAGTTCTTAGTTTGTTGGATTGATAGCTTACAGTTTGGATTGCCTTTCATGTTGTGGATTGAGAGTGTAAAATGGTTTTGTAAGAAGGAAGCCTTTTTTGATTGCCTTAGTTTCATACTTGTGATTTTGGGTGAGAGAGAGAGAGTCATCAGTCTTTTTGGGATACCTTTGAGAGTGAATTCTTATGGAGACATATTGATCGGACCCTTCAAGGAATCTTGCGATGTCAAGGCATGGTTGTAAGCTTTACTATTGTTTAAATTAATACAATCAATGGTTATTTCCTATATCATGTATGAAATGTATGTTGATAGCTTATGGTTCCTTGAATCTATAAGTAGATAGTTCATTGTTGTGCTCTATTATGTTTTTCGTCATTTTCATATGTTCTTTCAAGTAAATTATTCATTAAGGAGAAGATAGAGATAGTTGAAGCGACGTGAAGAAGATTTCCTCAAACCCAGGTATAAGGTAGGCCTCTTCAAGGATAACTATTTAAGGAATTAGCTATTGTCTTTGTCTTGTTGTGACTAGACCCACTCTAGGGCTAGAGGGGTTGTCTCTGTCCGCAAAGGGAACTTACCTGCATCACAACATCTTCTATGATTCTAATAGTTCATTGTCTCCATTATGATTTCTTGAGCACTCCTCATTGCATTATGGTGACTATGATGCATACATATCATTGTTGGTGAACTGGATGTATGGTTATTATCGATGTTACTACTGAAGATACATATGGTGTTATCATTAATGCATGGATTGCATGTGGTGAAATTATCAATGATGTTTATATGCTTGAGTTTCACTTGGTAAAGTTGTTAATGGTGTCCTGTCATTGCTAAATCTTGAATATATGTATACTAAAGATGTTGGTTGATGATGTTTTTGATCACTTTTATTCTACTTAGTGATTTGGGATGCTGAAGGTTCTTCTTGTTTTACATGTTTCTTGATTGATGCATGGAGACAATATGATGTCATATATAATACATATGGTGTTGCTTCTTGTTGATTGTGGCTCTTCCTGAATATGGATACAATGTTCTATCCTTGATGACATAAGGTCAAGAACATGAGCTTCTAACAAATTTTGATTGCACAATTTTATGCTACAGTTGATTGATGATGCTTAGAAACATTGCATATCTGGTCACATGATGATGATATTAGCGATACTGATGCCTACACTATCTTCTCTTACATTTTGATGATGAGGATGTTCATTTTGTTGTTTATGTTGTTGCTATCAGATGTTTATGTTGCAAATTCCTATATGGTGCTTGGTGGTTGCTAATGAGTATCATGGTCTTGCTACCTCATTATTGAGGTTCCTTTTTTGTTGTTGTAAGTATCATATATGTATCTTGATGTAAAGGTCATGAAAATACCCATGTTATAAATCATTGTAAAATCCAGTCATGTATGGGATATTGAGTCATGTCATGTATGCAATCCCACTATTTTGGGACATTGATGTAAAATTTGGGTCCAATATTTAAACCCAATATGTTTGGTGATTGATGTAATCATGGGAGCATAGATTCATTGGTGATAGGAAAGGTCATATTTGTTTGAATTATAAAGCCTTGTAATTTTATTTCATATCTTTATAAGGTACAACATATGCTAAGGGGGAGCATGGTTAGTATACAGATGTCATGATTCATATTCAGCATATCAGACCTACACCAATCAACACTAAAAGGGAAGTAATTCATTCGTCCTGATTTGTCCATTTTCCCTTGATGCTAAAGGGGGAGAGAAGTTTGGATTTTGGAGAGAAGACTTGGTGTTTATATGCATGTTTGCAGGTGTGTGAAGGTGGTTTCCAAACACCAAAGTGGTTGCCATTAGGTCCAAAGGGGTAGATTTTTAGCGTTATGGCTAATGTGTTGTCCTTGATGGAAAATTGCTTGATAAAGATGCACTTGATGTCAACAGTGTGATGATATGATTGTGGAAGTAAAGAGTACATATGTTACAAATAATATGGAAAGATAAATGGTGGTTCAGTGACCAATGCATGAAAAAATGTGAAGTTAGAGAAAGTATACGCGGTTCGTATGAATAAGAGTCGCATACATACCTAGGTCATGTGATAAAAAGACACATACATAATCTGAACCATGGAAATCTCAATACCAGGGTCACTACCATGGTAATTTCCCATAGTAATTGAGGTAGAAACGTTTATTTGATCTCGCCAACAAATACTAATGACATTACCAGGAGATTTACCTAAGGTATTGGCTAAGGAAAAAATTATATAATAAGATGGAGATCAAGGTGTTTAGTTTGCAAGTAATGGGTTATTCATGTGTGATCTAATCTGGAACAAGTGTGCACCAGGAAGCAAGGAGATGGATCAGATCTTATAAATCTGAAAGTGTAGTGAAGACTAATAAAATTTCTTGATATCTTTATGCTTATAGCTAATATTGATAGATCAGTGGTTGTAATAATGTTTTGATATGAATGTATAATAATGATTTTTATGGAATGTGAGTTGTGTTTGTAGTAAATGTATGCTTCACTAATTTCATATATGTACGCAGGTTTGTTTATGTATAGTCACATACATATGCAAACCTATTTTTTTTTAGTCGCGTATCTATTCTAATATTTTTTGAGATATGTACGTAGAATTTATGCAGAGGAAACATGTATATAAGTTAGTTTTCTTAATCATAGTCATGTGTATATTCTGAGTTAAATATGATCAAGTTTTGTATTATTCTTTGATGATAACAACTGATGAGTCTTGTTATATTTGCTGATGTCTATAAATGATGTCTTGATCTAGATGGTTTATATCTGCTATGGTTTGGTTGTGCATTGATATGATCTAGTTGTAGCAGTTGATTTAGTGATCAGTGGGATGATGTTACAATGATTCAGTTGGTTTAGTGATTGTATTTTGCATTCAATGTTTAGTTTTCTATTGAGAATAATGTAGGGTATGTGTGTTGTTTGAAAATATCATGAAAGATGGCCTATATTTTTTTGTTTTGTATCTGAGACAAGTGGATTCAGTATGAAATATTATGAAACATGGTCCACAAATGATGTTGATGGTTGGACCCTTCAATGAGGGAGTCAGAGCTTCCTTCTAGTTGTATCTGGTAAATTTGTTCAGGGGGGTGGTGTTCCCTTCTAGTAGGAGCCAATAAATGAGATCAGGGGGTTGTATATCTCTTCCAATGGGTGTTGGAGAATTAGTGGAGGTTTTAGCCTCCTACAAGTGGGTTCTTGCATGCTAGTAAGAATCTACACAAGTACAAGATGTAATGAATTTTTTCTTTATAATAAAATAAGAAAACAGAGATGACGATGGCTGTGATTTTCTCCCACATTGGGTTTCCAACTAAAATCCTGGTGCTCTATGTGTGTTTCTTATGTTCTATGATTTATCTATTTTTTACTATATACTAGATTATTAATGAATTAATAATTCAATGGTTAAGTTAACTCACTAGTGGAATTTATGTAAAATTAAGTAAATTGGATATATGTGGTTTTACTTTACTAAAGTTTCATACACACATGGGTTGCATAAAGAAAAATAGTGTAAAAAATTTAGAATATGAAATGAAAAGTTAAAGTGAACTAAAAATATTGATTCACCCCCCCTCCCCTTCCCCCACCTCTCAATATTTTTCCTAACAACTGGTGCCATTAGTATATCTAAAAATCTAGTCATGAATTCGGAAACTAAGCACATGCCAATTAAATATAATTTTATCAAAGAGAAAGTCTTGGATTAGAAAGTAAAATTAGAATATGTCCCTTCAAGTGAGAAAATTCCATATTTATTTACCAAACCTCTTCCCGTGGATCCTTTGAAAATCTTTGACAATGCTTGGGGACGATTTTCTTATTCCCTCTCCTATTCCAATCCATCATAATTATCATACATTTTATTAGGAGGAGAATATGGAAATAACATAAAGAAGAGGAGAATGTAGCATGACCTCAAGGGGAGGTGGTTGTATGATGATACCATTCTTGTTTATATGATGTATATCATGACATTATAGTCTTTGGTTCAATAGTCCATATCTATATCTATGTCAATTAAAGCACATATGTGTGGAATATTGTAGCCATGTACTTTATTGTTGTTGATAATTAGTTAATGGTAGAGTAGTTCATGTATGCATGGGATGATCATGTCATTATTTTTTATACACGTGCACTTTTTTCTAGCCTTGTAATGTCATAAATATCATTGGTGAATTATTAGATATGCCAACAATTCCAAGGTAGCATGATATGTGCAATATAATGAAGTTCCATGTGTTCATTGAGATCTTGATCAGCAAAGTCAAAATCATGGTACATTCAACATGTTTGAATGGTTCTTCACAACAGGAGCATCTATGGTTTAAACCACCCCTTTCCATTGATGTCAAATGTGGAGGACACAATGTTCATTTAGCTTGCAAAGAAGAAGATGAGGTTGTAGGTTGACATCAACACCAAAGGAGGAGATTGTTTGCATTATCATTGGTTTGTTGGAATTGATGCCAGCCTAGATCATGGTATTATTGCATTCTTGGTAATAGTAAAAGGATTGTTACAGGACTATGCTACTGGAATCCGATACTCTAATACTACCAAAATTCCATACTCCAGTACTACCAGAATTGCATACTCTAGTAATTCACCTGTGCTTGATAGTTCTCAAGGAATAGTATTTGGTCTTCAATGTTCTAGTTAATTTGGAAACATGCACAATGAAATGAACACGTTTAATATTAAGTGAAGTGTTAGCGTGAGTGATTTCATTGTATTGGAGTTCATTAAAAGTTATGATGTGGATCCCTCAAGTCAAATATAGTGTTGGGAATTGGTTATTTAGGTGTATCTCACGTGGATCAGTGATTGGGTCAATTTGATCAAAGAGAATAATTGGTTCAAACCATTGAAGTGGTATTCATATTTTAATAAATGGTTAAACGATATGAATGGAAAATTTTGGTCATCCTTAGTTATATATATGGTCCAAGTGCCCCACGTAAATTTTATTTTATTAATATGGTTGAATTGATTCATTGATTAAAGTAAGGGTCTTTATGGTTAAATAATTTTTTTTTTAAACCACCAAGTCTAATATTGAGGATGACTTGAAAACAATAAAATATTATGACTGGTTTTTGTTCATTGTAAATCATCTCTCTGAGACTTTTAATACCTAATATGATTAACTTGTTGAGTGTATGTGTGGATCATTCATTGGTAATATTCAAGTATATCTATTGTAATTTTTTGGCACAAGTCAAAGGTGCATGTTGATGGAGGAGTGCGTGGTCTCTTGTGTCCTAGAATCATATACATTTGAATGCTTGTTTTCTTTTTCATATATGTTCTACACATGTGTTTTCTTGTGGTTATTTGAAGTGAATATGAGTTCCAAATCTGATTGATGGGTGATCAATTTGAGTATATCTCTTCGTTGATTGATCTATATTGGGTACACAAAATCGTGTATGCATCTGTGATAATGATCAATGCATAGTCTTGATGGAAGGTTAAAAGTGTGAATACATGCAACTTGTATGCATGAGGGTGAGTTGATGGATGATTTTATGTAGAGGTTGTGGTTTGTGTAGTAGAGGATCGATTGATTAAGTGTGATCTAGTGGTGATTTCACATAGAAAAGGAGAGCGATTGGTGTTAAAAATAGAACAAATGAAAAGTATGGGCATAGAGTTATAAATTAAACATGCATTGTCTCATATGAGTAATGTATGCAGAGATTAAGGATTGTGTGCATAATAAAGTTTGAGGCAGAGCATGGATTCTTGGTGTAACTTGTAGCTAATCATAAAATGTGTATTAATAGTGTGATTATAGGGAGATTTTGTGGATATGACCTCTAATAAGTATAATTTCTATTGTGTCATGTATTGAGTTGCTGAATAGTTTATTTGGTGTCAGTCATGTTGATGTGTTGTTGTGTTTCTTGAGGACATAATATATGTTATGTATTGTTAAATGAGTTGTATTATAGTTTTTGTTGAGAGGTTGGATGCTATGAGAATTTGTAGATGTTGTTGACATTGTCTTAATGAGTTGATACTACTACATTCAAGTGTTGTGTTGATCCAGATATTTCCACTTCAAATATGCATACAAAATTGTGTTTAAAAGAGCATATAACCATAAGATGCATACACATAAAAGAAGTAGAAATAAATTACAACCATGAGAAGAAAAGACACAACAGGTGGATAACATAGTTGACTTAGTGTGGACTACGTGTTCAGGCTCTGATCAATGTGGGGAGGCATCTTTCATTAATCTTTAGCAAAATCAAATTACATTCATGTACAAAAGACACCTTATACCTCCACTTTATGGGGTGGCCTAAACATGCACACTTCTACTGAAAAAATGGATTACATCGTCGAATTCCTAGCAAAAAATCATGAAAAATGATTGTAAACTCGACCCCTTTATGCTTCGGTCAAAATATGGACCATAGGGAATCTCAAAGATTCCTTCTCATGGGTTGACTAGAATTCAGATACTTATATGAAGAAACTCATCACACCATCATGTTCCTTGCAAAACATTGAGAAGAATGGGTATAAAGTCAACCTGGTTTTGAAACTGTCAATTTTGGGCCCCCGGGGAATCTCAAAGATTCCTCAAGGTTCTATAAAGATTTTGTGTTGCACACTGGCTGAAATCCGGCTGCTCAAATCATAAAACTAGTCATGCCATCAAAATCTTGGTGAAATACCAGTTCATTTGAGTATAAACTTGGCATGAATCTAACACTGTGAAATTTTTTCCTCTAGGGAATCTCCACAATTCCTCCTCTGTATCAAATAATATTCTCCTTGAAATCCATGTCATGCAATGTTCCACTGCCTCAACATCCATGCACACTCCTCCTATGTTAGGCAAATGGGAAAAATTGAGTTTAAATAAAAAAAAAATTAGGCAAATTATACAAAGAAAAGGTCGTTGGGTTGTTGGTGAAGATGTTAAATTAGTGGGCAGAGGTCCTGGGGTCAAACCCACGAGACTCCCCCATATGGCGTGTTGGTTGGGTGCATTATTTTTTTTGGTTGGAAGCATTTTGTTACTTGGTGGTGTTTTTTATGGGGCCTCTGCAATGGGTGGGCCAACCTACACAGTCAATGCAAGTTCAAATCCTGACATCCCCTTTAAAATAGTGGTGCATTGTATGGTGGTCAGGGTCCTGGGTCAAAGGTGGGCCCCGACCCTCCTCATAT
>APFE030433224.1:94843-124081 GCA_000404065.3 Pinus taeda | reverse complement strand
TCTTTTGCTATCTTAAAATGAATAAAATTGTGGGTACTTCCTGAATCAATCAACACTATTACCTTTTTCTTCTTGATTTGTCCTTCTACCTTGATGGTTTGAGGAGTGGTAATTCTAGCCAATGCATTACAATATGTGGTTAGATTCATTGCTTCTTTATCTAGGCTTTGTTCTTGGAGTATATCCTCTTATTTTTACCTTTCTTGCTCCTTTTCTTCTTCCTCTTCACAATCTATGTAGAACAATTTCTTCTCAACACACTTATGACTTTTAGTGTATTTTCTATCACAACTGTAACAAATCCCTTTTTCTCTTTTTTCTTCCAATTGTTGTGGTGTCAACCTTATAGGTTGTGGAAGGCTAGAGGCAACAATAGTTCCATCTTTATAGTTTTGAGTGGTATGCTTCCTGGTTGCCATAATTTTGCTTTCCATTCTCCTTGCTAACCTGAATGCCTTCTCTAATGAATCAGGTTCCCAAAGGCGAACATCATGTTGGATATTATCCTTTAAAGCCCCTATGACCACATCAATCCTATGCTCCTCTAGAATATTTTTTACCCTTATGTTCAATTTTTGGAACTCCTCAATGTGCTCCATTATTGAACCCTTTTGTTTGAGACTTATCAATTGAATAAAAAAAGTGTTATTTTTTGTATCCTCATAATGTGTTGTCAATTCTTCCGTAAAAATTGCCCAAGTGATAATTTGTTTACGAGAGCAAAGCCATTGATACCATACAAACCGATTTGGTTCCAAATATAAAGTTGCAATACGTACCTTTTATGTGTTTTGCACATTATTGAGATCAAAAAATTGTTCCATTTCTAATATCCATGTTGCGGGATCCTTTCCATCAAACTTCCTCATATCAATTTTTGGAATATGGTGGGCCTTCGATCCAACATTAGAGTCTATGAAATCATGATTAACATTTCTTTGGTTCTCATCATGAGTTTCCTTTACTACCCTTTCACCATTAGTAAGCATTTCTTGTAGAAAATTTGTTAAATCTGTCTTCAAATCTGTCTTCAAATCTTCCATGCATGTCTTCAAATCTATCTTCAAATCATCCATCTTAGCTTCCACGTCAATCATCTTAGCTTCTACGCCTTTCTTTAAATATTCCATCTTAGCTTCTACACCTTTCTTTAAACCATCCATCTGAGAGTCTGTTCCTTTTTGTGCAAGGGATAGTTGTTGCACATGGTCTTGTAATTTTGATATATCATGTTGCATTTCTTCCTCTTCTTCATGAGTCATGCTAGAAATTTTAGGTTCCTTACTAGGTGTTTGCATTTTCTTTCCTCGGGGCATCAGTTACTGATAATAATGCTCTACTATGCCCTTTGAATTCCTTCAAAATAAATTTCAAACCAATCTTAAGCAAAAATTTAAAAGAATCTACACACCTTTTTTTTACTTTGTAGGAGCCTGATATTGCCTCTGATGTATCTCTGTACATTAAAATCATCCAATTCTGAAATTACGACCTTTGGTAGCCTTCTGCATCCTCTTTCCAATGCCACCAGTCTGATCGAAATTGGATTCTCCAAGGAAGAGTTATGCGAAATCTCCCACAATGACCTGATTATAGACTAGTTCAGTAGAGCGAACTTGTACGACATACCATGAGTCACTGTTTCGACCTTTAGCTCTGAAACATATATCGAAGAAACTACAGTCTATCCCCTTTCTGCACCTTCTTATGAAATTTCAATCCAATGCTCAGAGAAAATGTTATGACGATTTTCCCCAGGTCACTTGTTTGGAATGTAATTCAGGACTCTGCAAAAAGACCAACTTCCTCAGATCATATCTCCGCAAATATAGCACAAAAAGCTCTGAAATTTGTACCCAAGAATTAGCATGATGTTTTCTCAAATGGGTTTTTTTTCGACTTTTGAAACATCACAGAAAAAATGTTATAGAAAAACTGCCACGATGACCTATTTGGAGCAACGAAACCCTAGAATCCAAAGCTCTGATACCAAATGTTATGTAACCAGCTCAATAAAAAGATAGAAAAGATAGATCAAAACTTTAGAATTCAGCCTCTTCGAGGGGGCAACCTCCTTTACATTAAATAAATGAACAATTCTTGGATGATTCAAATGAAAAAACCTCCTTTCTATATATAGGAGTCTAAGGAGTCACAATATAACCCAACCGACCTAACAATAATAATATAAATCCACAAAAATAACAATAGAGGGATTCTATGGGGCACAATAATAAAAATATGGGGGAAATAGGGGCACAATAATATTAATAAGGGGTACAACTACAATAGTAATGTGGTAATCACTAGTATTATAGAGACCCAACACATTTTTTAAAATATTTTTTGTTTTTATTTAAAACAAATTGGTAGAAACCAATCGATCGAATTTTTGTGGTCACCATTTTTTTAAGTAGGCGGCAATTTTGACAATTCTCACTATCAGAAACTGTCACTGCAAAGTTATAAATTGTTTCCTTGTTAATTTCCTCTAAATTTGGTGTCTCCACCATATTTATTCAGGGTCTAATTTGGTTAGCACTCTGCTAACTTTAGCCAATGGGCCTAGTTTGACAAAAAATTTGACTGGCCATAACTTTAACATAAACTTGGATTGAGGTTTTGTTTGCGCTATTGGAAATCTTACGATGACCTCTTCGATTTGATCCTAGTTTTACTTTAATCGAATAACTTTTATTTTTTAGCCTTTCCTGATCCCTCTTTGATCACTAAGTGTTTCTGAAGCCATCTGGATCATGTGTGCACTTGGGGTTCCATTATTAATTGGAAATTAGAGTGTTATTTGTAACATAGATATGGGATCATTGTGAATTTTTTTTTACTTTCATGAGTTATTGGCTAAGAGTTTGTTGTAGAGGTCCAACATTTGATATACAAATGATACTAACCAGATATGTGTGGTCAAGTCATGAGTGAAATATTAATTTTTTGTTTATCTTGGTGCTTTACTTACTAAGAATAGTTGTATGTAGTTATTTGGGTAGAGAATTTGATTTGGTATTGTATTGATATTCTGGCTAAGTGAGAGGGCTTTGTATTGTCAAGAGTCCTAGCATGGTTACATGTTTCTAATGTGTTCATTGACACTCATATTCTAGTAAGTTTGAGTTATTTTGTCGAGTATATGAGTATTGTTGAGAATGGTCACTAATTTTATGACAGATTAATCATGCCTATGAGAGAAAATATTGGTTATTTGTCTACTGGATACAATGAAATTGGTTTAATGTCATATTTATAGTTGATGTATGAAAGGAAGTATTGAGAACATTGTTGCATTATAGAGAGAGATTTGTTGGTGAATGTTTTTGTTGAGAAATGGAAACAAGACATTCTATTTTAATTTGTCCTTGAATTAAAATGAGAATTAAAATTGAATTCTATTCTCATAGAAACTTGTAAATTGTTAATTAAGTTCAAATGACTTAATTATCTTAGGAATTTCGAGTTCCAGTTTAATTTTTCCTTCAATTAAATTGAGAAATAAAATCAAATTCTATTCTCATAGAAAATTGTAAATAATTATTTAGTTTAATTGACTTAATTATCTTAGAAATTTCGAGTTGGAAGTCTTTTTGTAGTCATGTATATGTTCTCCCTAAATTTTAGGGGTCTAGGGTGAGTTTATTTGAATTGTAATTAGATAACATAGTTTCACTGAGTTATAGACAATTAAACTAGTTCTAACTATTTATGGAACTAGTAGAGGATTAGTAGTGAGTTGGTGCACTAGTGCATCCTCAATGCTACTCCAACTAATTGGAGATTTACTCATGAGAAACTCATGCATGTCAGTTCAGAGAAAGACCCAGTTGATACTAGAGTGTAGGGACAGTGTACTATCAATTGTAGAATGACCTGAGTTGTACAGATCATGCATGCAATCAGAAGAGGACCTAGTTTTGGATTGTGTAGTTATGGAGGAAGTAATTCCAAATTAAATATGGGATATTCCTCACAGGAATTAAGCAAGGAAATAGGGGCTCAACAAGCAGCAAAAATTGGCTAAGTGTTGGTTAGTGTAGGCTTGTGAGGTAGAGAGTTGATCATACTAGTGTGGAATCATTCTTGTGAGAACAAGCTTTGTATTTTCACTAAAATTTCTAATTAATGCAATAGATAGTCAGGGTTTTGAGCAGTGGCTTTCCCTAGAGAAACAATTGTGTTATGTGTCTTTGATTATCTTCCTCTTGTCAATTCTTGGTTTTCGTTGTTTAAAGAGTAGAGTAGATTATTGTCTTTTGTTTTAGTGCATTGCATGAGCTGTGAATCTATAGGAAAGTCTACATGGTATCAGAGTTGAAGATGGTATACCAGAGGAGATTTCATAGTTTTGAGTTTTGGATTACAGGTGAAATTCGAATTTTCAATACATACATCAAGATCAATAGATGGCTATCTATGGTTTGCAGCTCGAGTATGCCTTAGAAGGAACTTGAATTATATAGCCTAGAAGGATAGAATGGAGGTTGTGTTGGAGGATAATGGCTTAGAGGAATTCTTTGATCAAGACATTCCTAAGCCAACAACATTGGATGCACATAATCTGGTTGAATAGAAGAAGTGTGTGGAAAAGGTGAGGTGGATAATCCTTGAGGGAGTTCGAGACCACATTGTCTAGAGTCTTCATGGGAAGGAAAATTCATATTCTATGTGGAAATCAATGTCAAACCTATTCGAGAATAGAAATGGCCATAGGAAGTTGGCACTGAAAGAAAAACTTCAAAAAATCAAGATGGAGAATGTCGAGAGCATTCCAAAATACTTGACCAAGTTCACTCACTGTCGTGAAGAGATTGGAAGTGTTGGAATAACCATTTCCAAGGATGATATGGTGAGCCTAGATCTCCTAGGCCTTTCCAAGAGTTGGAATAGATATAAGGACTCTATCAATGGGAAGGAGAAGTTTCTAGATTGGGAATGATTGCGGTTGGATTTGATGAAGGAGGAGATCAGAAAGAATACCAAATGTGGTTCCTCATCAAAGACTAATGTTGAGGAAAATTGTGCCTTAGCGAGTAAGGCAAGGAAAGGGAAGGAATCCCATTCTAAATTGGATTCTTGCCACGGAGGTAATAAGAAAGACATGATCAAAGTTAATTGCTTTCATTGTCACAAGTTGGGCCATTTTTCCACAAATTGTCCACTCAAGAAGTCTAGGAAGAAGTCCTCAGGAGGAGCGTCGGGTGAGGGTTTGGCCTCTCAATTCGAATTGGAATTTACTCTCATTGCATGCATGGTGTCATATATGATGGGTAGTGTATGGTACCTTGGCAGTGGAGATGCATTCCACATGACTAGTGACAAGGAGTTGTTCTATGACCTGGAGGATAAGGATCTCTAGATTCATATCGAGATGGGTGATGACAAGAGGTATAGTTCTATGGGATTAAGAATGGTTACTTTTCAGAGGTAGTAGGGTGCTCCTCTCACCTTGAGGGATGTTATGTATGTGCCCAGGTTGAAGAAAAACCTAGTATCAGTCACCATGCTTGAGGATAGAGGCTATGATGTGATTTTCTCGAAAGGAAAGATGTTACTTCAACACATATCCATGGGTCAAGTAAAGAAGATAGGGATTTGAGTTAAGAATATCTATAAGCTGGAGGTAGAGGATTATGATTCTTTAAGCATGAAAGAAGAGAAACTGCAGAGCCAAGACATTGGCGAGTTGTGGCACAGGTGATTGGGTCACTTTGCATCATGGGGCTTTGAAAATCATGCAACATATCTATACTGGTCTTCCCAAAGGTATGCTAGAGAAAGTTGATACATGTAAGGGATGTACTTTGGGAAAATACACAAAGGCTTCCTTTCACGATAGAGATATTCAAGGAGAGGTGATTCTAGAGTGAGTCCATTCAAATGTGTGTGGACCATTCTCGAGAACATCCATGTCAAAAACACAAGTATTATGTTATATTTGTTGACGACTTGTCTCATAAATGCTCGATATTTTTCATGCAGAATAAAGATCAAACTTTCACAAAGTTTTGTGAATTGAAATAATTGGTTGAGAAAGAGTTTGGAAAGAAGTTTAAAGCTCTGAGGAGTGATAACAGTGGTGAGTGTGTCTCAAATGATTTTAAGAACTTATGTGCAACAAAAGGGATTAAACAGGAGTTGACGACACCCCATAACCCATAGTAGAATGGGGTGGTCGAGAGGAAGAATAGAATAATTTTAGTGGTAGCATGGGTGATGTTGCATGATCAGGGCCTACCACTACACTTGTGGTCTGAGGCATGGAAAACAACAATTTATGTACAGAACCGTAGCCTGCATCGGATTTAATGAAGAAACTAGAGGAGGCTTATTCCGATAAGAGACCAGTTGTTGGTCACTTTAGGATTTTTGGGTCATTGGTATATTTCCATGTGACAAAAGATGCACAAAAGAAGCTTGAGATGACAGAGTTGGAGATATTTGTGGGGTACACTGATACAACTCACAACTATTGGGTGTACTTGCCGACCAGCAGGATGATAATGGTTCACAGGGATGTCAAATTTGATGAGGAGAAGGCCATGCAAGTTTCCCTTGAAAAGAAGCTTAAGCTACATGTGGTTGAGGAGATGTTAGCTCCTAAGGCTGAGAAGCCTCAGATTGACGTGTAGCAGCCACATGTAAAGGATCCAGGAGTGGAGGCATCCGCTCAGGAAGAGTCTTCCAAAGATGGGAGAAATCACACTAGAGAGGCTGACAGGCTATTACATGATGCAACGGAAAATTTGGGAGCACCCACATCTTAGTGCAGGTAGAGGATGTCATCTAAAAGGTACACTAGATACATGGCTCTTATGAGCAGATGTGTTGAGACAAAGCCATCTTCCTTTGAGGAAGCATTGAAGCAATTGGTTTGGGTTGATGGAGTATGACTCCATAGTTCGTAACAGTGTTTGGGATGTGGTCCCGAGACCATAGAACAAGTTAGTGGTTAGCTCTTGATGGCTTTACAAGGTAAAGAAAGCTATAAATGGTAGTGTGGAGAAGTAGAAGGCTAGGTTTGTGGCCCATGAATTTTCATACGTAGAGGGGATTGACAATGTTGAGATCTTTTCTCCTGTTGCAAGGTACTCATCAATCATATCTATATTGGCACTATTGGTAGAGATGGGTTGGAAGATACATCATATGGATGTAGAGATAGCCTTCCTTAATGGCATGATTGAGGAAGAGGTGTACATAAAGTAGGCTGAAGGCTTTGAGACCTTCAACCATGAGTTGCATGTCTACTAGCTCAAGAGGGCATTGTATGGGCTGAAGAAAGAACCTCATGCTTGGTACACCAGGATTGATAGCTAATTCACTGGGTCGGACTTCACCATGAGTGAAGAAGACCTAAACATGTACCACATAGTGAGGTAAATTGTTGATCATTTTGTTATATGTCAATGATTTTATTTTGACAAGTGATGATTAGCTGATCGACTCTTTCAAGGAGGACCTTGCAAGAGAGTTTGAGATGAAGGAAATGGGGCTCATGCATTACTTTCTAGGCATGAAAGTATGGCAAGTTGATGGGGAACTATTTGTGTCTCAGGGCAAGTATGGCAAAGAGATTCTCAGAAGGTTCCGCATGGAGAGAAACAAACTCATGGAGACTTCTCTAGCAGGTAACTAAAGGAAGGAGGATGCTACTTCAGGGGAAGTAGTTGAAGCTAATGTGTACAGGAAACTTGCAGGTTCACTCATGTATTTGGTGAACACACAACAAGATATGTGCTATGTAGTTAACCATCTTAGTCAAGTGATGGTTAGGCCAACCAAGATGTATTGAAAGGCAAAACGACATGTGTTGAGATCCCTCAAGGGAACTACTTAGAATTGGTACAAACCAACAGAGGGAGTGAAGCTTCAAGGCTTCACCATTGTAGATTGGGTAGGGATTCAATCCAATAGGAAGAGCACACCAAGAGGGATCTTCAGTATTGGGTTAGTGGAAGTTTCCTGGTACAACAAGAAATAGATATTGATTGCAATCAATTCTATGGAGACAGAGTACATGGTTGCAAGTCAAGCAGCATGTGACGCCATCTGGATGAGGAAGATCCTGGTTGGTTTGTTTAGTTAGCAGATGGATCCAACTATGATTTACTGTGATAATTAGAGTTATACCAAACTCTCATAAAATATAATTTTTCATGATCGGTCCAAGCATATTGATATTCAATATCATCGTCTTAGAGATTGTGTATTTAGGATTATGTTGTTGGAGTATGTTCCTATGGAGGAGCAAGATGCTGACATTTTGACAAAGACATTATCAAGATGTAAATTTGAGTTTCACAGAGACAAGATCGGGGTAGCTCATAATCCCTTTCTTGTTGAGAGGGAGTGTTGATAAATGGAAACAAGGAATTCCATTTAATCTGTCCTTAAATTGAACTAAGAATTAAAATTGAATTCTATTCTCATAACAACTTGTAAATAGTTAATTAAGTTTAATTGACTTAATTATATTAGGAATTTCAAGTTGGAAGTCTTTCTGTAGTCATGTATATGTTCTCTCTAAATTTTAGGGGTCCGAGATGAGTTTATTTGAGTTGTAATTAGATAACTTAGATTGATTGAGTTATAGACAGTTATATTAGTTCTAACTATTTGTGGAACTAGTAGTGGATTAGTAGTGAGTTGGTTCACTAGTGCATCCTCAATGCTACTCCATCTAATAGGAGATTCACTCATGATAAACTCAAGTGTGTCGATTTATAGAAAGACCCAATTGATACTAGAGTGTAGGGACATTGTATTATTAGTTATAGAATGATTTGAGATGTACAGATCATGCATGCAATCAGAAGAGGACCTAGTTTTGGATTGTGTAGTTATGGAGGAAGGAATTCACAATTAAATATGGGTGATTCATCATGGGATTTTGGCAAGGAAATAGGAGCTCAATAGGCAACATAAATTGGCTAAGTGTTGGTCAGTGTGGGCTTCTGAGGTAGAGAGTTGATCATACTTGTGCGGAATCGTTCTTGTGAGAACAAGGTTTGTATTTTCACTCAATTTTTTTATTAATGTAACATATATTCGTGGTTTTCAGCAGTGGCTTTCCCTAGAGAGAAAAATTATGTTATGTTTCTTTGATTATATTCCTCTCATCGATTATTGTTTTCATTGATTCTTGGTTTCCTCTATTTAAAGACTAGAGTAGATTCTTGTCCTGTATTTTAGTACATTACATGAACTATGAATCTATGGGAAAATATACAGTTTTGTAGTATCTTGTTGAGCATAATGCTATATGTGGGTCCAGTCTAAAAAATTGGTAAAACATGGCCTATAGTATTTTGGTTTTGTTGTAAGTGTATCTAGTGCTAAATATTTTGAAATGAGGTCACCAAGAATTCAAAGGATTAGAGCCCTCTATAAGGGAGTAGCAACTTTCTTCCACCAGTAACTGAAGAAACAATGGGAGGAAGTGTCCTATCATGGGTGGGATCCTGCGCACTGGTAAAATATTTTGCCAGTGCAAGATGTAAAATAAGACAATTACAACCGTAGTGGTCGCTTTTCTCAGTCGGGTTTTCCACCTAAAATCTAGTGTCTCTATGTGATGATGTGTATGATGACCCTTTTTATGAGGAAATATCCATGCAGATCCACTTGAAGTAATCACATCCTTCCTACTGATTAGAAAATCCTAAACCCGAGGGTATCAAGGAGAATTGACCTTGTGACCTCCTATTAGTGACTCGATTCTTTAGCAACGAGAACTTGACTAATTGAGCCAATCCCTGGGGATAATGTTTATGTTGACTTATTGGTGTGTTTCACTTTTAATGATCACATGCATTTATGATTATATGTTTCATATGACATATATGTGTTATCTGGTTACGATTATATGTATGCTAGAAGATTCAGTTAACATTGTGAAAATTGGGTCAGCATTCAATTATCATGAAATATTGATTCACCCCCCGCCATGCCCCCAAGTATTTATGACATATTTTTTTCTTAATATTTTGATTTTAAATTTAGTATATAAATATGACATTTAATAATTTTGTGTTATTATTAAATAATTTGAAAACAAATTTCTTAATATTATTTTAAAAAGAATGATAAATTAGTTTTGAGAATTGAATATAATGTATTTATAATTAATATATTTCAAAAAATTATTATTTATTACTTTTTCATAATAACATTTATGAAAATTTAGTTTTAATTGTTTTGATAATACTGAAGAAATATGGTGTAAAATTGCAATTGCTCAAGAAATTTTAATCTAAATCAAGAAACACAATTTTACTTTACTGCTCTACGGAAATTAATTCACTATTTAGAACAACAATCTCAGAAATGAAATAAGAAATAACACTCATGCACAATGTTTTTCTAGGGGAAAGCAATTTCCCAAAACCCCTTAAATTTGCTTGCATTACTGAGATGAACAAAGATTTTATTACAATTGCTAGCTAAACCTACAAGGATTACCTATCTCTCTGCTCACTGAGAAGATTTGACCCAGACTTAGTCAATTTCTGCCTCTTCTTGAGCCCTTATTTCCTTGTGCAATTCCTAAGGAAATAGGCCTCTATTATTTAGGAATTTTCCTCCAATTGATTGCCCCATTCCCAAGGTTTCTCATATGGTTGCATGCAATTCCTGTACACTCAAGACTTGTCTACAATTGGTGTCACACTATCTTGGAATCTCCACCACACGTGGGGAAGTCAATAGCTATTTTGGGTTGATTGATCATTTAATTGTATGATCACTGAGTTATATTGTTATCCCACTACACAACTGACCTTCCACTAGTTCCTTCAACAGTTAGAACTAGTTTAACTAAAAAAAACTTAAAATAATTGACCTTGATTGCTACAAATTAGCAATCGCACATGCTTAACTAAACTCCAAGCCCTCTAACTCAAACTTACTGAGCTAACTGAGTTACAAGAGCCATGCCAAACAATTTAACTACCTCCAAGTTGTCTAAAAATGTGGAAATTCGAATTTTCTCAATTTGACGAAGTTAAAATCAAATTGATACTTTCTTGTTGCATTCTTTTTCAACACACCCTCTCAGCAAGAAATGTATTTCAGTATTTAAGCTTCTGTGATCCATAATGAATTAAGAAAAGTCTTTCCGTAGAAATCACATAAGAGAATCTTTTTAGTCGACACGTTTCGAACCAACAAGTGTGGTTCATCATTAGGACCAGATGAAGAGGTAAACCATGACAAAGGCTTAAATAGAGAGCAATGTCGAGACATAATTTCAAGTAACGACTATATTTGAACAATAATATTTAAGTTAGAATATTAATTTATTAATATATTAAAAACAAATATTATTAAGTAATGACTATATTAAACGACTAGTTTTTGAAAAATAATAATTAAATAATGATATTATTTCTTAATTTATTAAAAATATTAGTAGGTAAGGCTATATTAAACGACTAGTTTTTGAAAAATAATATTTAAATAATGAAATTAGTTTTATTAATTTATTAAAAATATTAATATGTAATGGCTATATTAAACAGCTAGTTATTGAAAAAATAATATTAAATTAATTTATTAAAACCAAATATTACTATTTTTTGAAAAATAATATTTAAATTGTGATATTAGTTTATTAATATTTAAACGTGTCGGCCAAAAAATTCTCTTATGTGATTTCCATCAAAAGAAATGGATTATCAGCTACCCCTATCTCGCACCTATGGAAGTTGAACTTCCCTCTTGACAAAGCCTTTGTCAAAATGTTAGCATCTTGTTCCTTTGTTGGAGTGTATTGTAGCAACAATATTCGTCTCTTCACACAGTCTCATAAATTATGATAATAGATATATATATGCTTGGATTGATTGTGAAATACTGGATTCTCAAAGAGCTTAATGCAACTTTGATTATCACAATAGATCACAGTTGGATCCATGATTTGACCAAATAGTCCCACAAGTATCTTTCTCATCTACGTCGCCTCACATGTTGCTTGATTTGCAACCATGTGTTCTTCTTCTATTGAGCTAAGTGCCATAGATATTTGCTTCTTGGTGTACCAAGAAACCACTGCGGACCCAACATTA
Organism: Pinus taeda; assembly: GCA_000404065.3. Taxonomy (NCBI): domain Eukaryota; kingdom Viridiplantae; phylum Streptophyta; class Pinopsida; order Pinales; family Pinaceae; genus Pinus; species Pinus taeda. The sequence goes on along the minus strand of APFE030433224.1, from coordinate 112,007 downwards.
AAAATTACACCTAATGTACTATTTTGGTCAAATGGAATCCCTGGCCATTCTGCATCTGTAAAGCCACATAAATTCACTCTCTTTGTCTGTTTGTATCATTATTCGTATTGGGTAGTGCCTCTAAGGTACCATAAAACATGTTTCACTGCCTTCCAATTAGCTCAACTGGTTGACTGCATAACACATATCTAGTCATGTGTTCACAAGATACATTAGTGAACCCTCTAGCTGCTGATAAATGGTAGCATCCACCTCTTCACCTGAAGTAGAAACCGCCTTCCTCCAGTTGGTTGCTAGAGGTGTATCCATGAGTTTACAACTCTACATGCAAAATATATTTAGTATCTCATTTGCATACTTTCTTTGAGACAATAACAGTTCTCCATCACCTTCCTGTACTTCAAACCCAAGGAAGTAATGCATAAGACCCATGTCCTTCATTTCAAGTTCCCTTGCAAGGTCCTCCTTGCAAGATCTGATAAAATGCTCATTACTAGTCAAAATTAAATCAACATATAAGACAATAATAATTAATTTACCTTCTACCAAGATATGTTAGAGGTTTGCATCCACTTCACTTTTGGTGAAGCCTAAACCAATGAGATAGGTGTCGATCCTGGTGTACCAAGCATGGGGTGCTTGTACACATGATACTCTTGATCAAATGTATCAAGTCCTTCTATTTTCTTGATGTGCATCTCCTCCTTAATAACCCCATTGATAAATTTTGTTTTACCATCCATATAGTGGATATTCCATCCCATCTATAAAACTAATGCAAGAATTGATCTAATGGATGAATACCTTGCTACAGGAGAAAAGGTTTCCTCATAGTCACTTCCTTCAACTTAAGAGAATATTGTGGCCACAAACTTGGCCTTGTATTTCTCTATGCTTCTATTTGTTGCATGCTTAACCTCGAATATCCATATTGAACCCGTAAATGATTTATCTACTAGCCTTGGGACCACTTCCCAAAAACTGTTCTTTACAACGGATTCGTATTCCTCCATCATTACATAAACCCAAATAGCTTTCTCTATTGCTTCCCTGAAAGAGGATAGATTAGTATCTACAATATTATTCATTCGAGCCATGTATCCAGTGTGCCTCTCAGGTGACCTCCTTTGCCTATGAAAATTTGAAGGAGCTCCCACATTCTCCCTCACATCTTGCATAAGTCTATCATCTTCCATGGTTCTTTTTTTGCCTTATTTGGATGGTTCTACTTTAGTTGATGTCTCTACTCTCTTCTTCTCAATTTGTGTCTACTCCACAACTCCCTAAGGCTCCTCCTTTGTAGCTAAAATCTCATCTTCATGTGGGATCTAAAGCTCCATCTCAAGAGAACACTGCATCTCTTTCTCCTGATCAAACTTTACATCCCTTCACACAATTTCCATTCTAAGGGAAGGTAAGTACACACAGTAATTGCTTGGAGTTTCTTTGAAACCACAAATACTCCCAACTTTATTGTCAGCTCAAGCTTGTTCTTAGAATCTTTGGAGACATGGAAATAAAAAAAGGCTCCAAAAATCATGAAGTGAGACACATCTGACTTTCTCCCCGAGAAACCCTCCTCCGATGTAATCATACTAAGAATCCAATGAGGACTCTGGTTCTACAACTAGGCTAATGTGTTACATGCCTCTACCCACAAATATAGTGGTAGGACTTGGTCATGTATCATAGCTCTCGTAGCTCCAAAAATGCTTCAGTTATTTCTCCCATCTGCATCATTCTATTATGGGTTGTGGGGTGTTGTCATCTCTCCTCAAATTCCTTCTTTCACACAGAAATCCTTGAAGTCATTTGAAACATACTCACCTCCATTATTGCTCCTGAGAGCATTCAGCTTCTTGTTGGTCTCTTTCTCAACCAGTGCGTTGAATTATACAAACTTAGAGAATATCTCATATTTCTTTCGCATGAAGAAGATCCAACACTTCCTTGAGAAATCATCAATAAAAATAAAAATAAAAAATTGTGTCTAGCAGTGGAGACTATCGAGAAAGGTCCACAAACATCATAGTGGGATCTTTCTAAGACTACATGTGCTTGATTATCTTGATCATGGAATGTGGATTTCATATACTTCCGTAAGGTCCTACAACTCAAGTGATCCTTTCGGGAGGCCAATGGTTATTTGATGCATAATATTTAAGGCGCCATGATGCAAATGTCCCAATATCTTATGTTAGAGCTCATTGACATAATGATTATGCACTTTCTCTACCTTACTACTTAATGTAGCACAATCTTCCACATCAATTTTATATAGGTTCTTCACGCAATCCATGATATTCTTCACGTGTACAATGGCTATGTGTCTTAGGAATGGTTTCCCTTTGCCGAAGATAGCATCATAACCATGGTCTTCCAAAACTGTAACAAAGATGAGATTCTTCTTCAGGCCTAGCACAAACATGAAATATTTGAGACGGAGAGGGGATCTTGACTCCCTCTAAAAGGTTATTGTACTAATACCAGTAGCATTGTACCTTTCGTGATCCCCCATTTTAATATGCATTTGGATACATTTCTCCCCCAGTTCACTGAAAAAACCTTTACACTTCGTAATGTGGAATGAGGAACATGAGTCCAAGTGCCACATGCTCCCCATAGTTGTGTTGGCCATGCATGCAATAAGGGTGAAGCCAATCTCGAACTATGAAGCCCAAGCTTCACCTATTTCTCCTCTTGAGTTATTCTTGCTAGAATTTTTATGTGGACACTTCGTATCATAGTGCCTAAATTCATAATAATTGAAGCATTTTATCTTGGACAAGTCTTTATTCTTTCCCCCTTGGCTGGATTCTAGTTTTATTTGATATTTGTTCCCTTTTCCCTTCTTTCACTTACCTACCAATGTAAAATTTTCTTTATCCTCTACTTTGGATGAAGTTTCATCCCAATTATTTCTCCTGGACTCTTCTTGGACCAAATCAGACCATAACCTTTCCCACTTTGGTACTTTTTCCCTTCCATTCACTGAGTTCAAGTAGCTATGACAACTTTTGGGAAGGCATAAAAGATATAGTCTCACCATGTTATCTTCTACAATAGTCACACTAACGCGGGGGTTGAACTCATTGAAACTTTGGCATATCACGTGTGTTTGTGGCATACTAAAAAATACCCTTAATTTGACTACATATTGTAAAATACCTCTAAGAATCACAGTATTCAACCCCTTACCTATACAAAGCTAATACACCTTCCCAATTTAAAAAAACCCTACTTTCACTAGATAATGTATCTATCCATTTTTTCATTAAATCTGTGCCCCATTTTGTATACCTGCCAATTAAAAACCCTTTACCCCTACTATATGCTCAATATATTATGTCATTTTCTCCTCATTATATATCCCCCAATATGAATGCACATGGTATGGTATTTCTCCCCCAGTCAAGCCCGCATGACAGATCAACATACTCAAACAATTAAGACCTTGTCTTTCATCTTCCTCTCAGCTCACTAGGGTTCTAAATTAGCAGAAGCCCAAATGACAAGGCCCTAGATTCAACCAATAAATGTCTACCATTGTTTTAGTCAAATGGAATTAATAAAACACATTTGCGTATGTCTACCATTGATGATCAACTGTCAGATAATGTTAGCCTCTTATCATCTAGACATGTCTTAAACTAAATAATTAGAGGGACATCTACAAGTAGGAAATCTAGGTTACTTAAATTGCACTCCTTGCGGATCTTAGCCTCATGATGATTTCTATTTTGAACATTTCATGTAGTGGTTAGGTATGCATATACATGAAAACACCAAATTCATTCCTTGAGGATCCCCCTTGGATATTTTTAGTTTGTATTTCATCAACTTTGGATTGAGTAATCACCACCTTCGTCACTTTGGTATAACTTATGTCTAGTTTTGCCACCTTTAGGAGACCAATTTAAAGAACCTCATCTTCATATTCCTTATTTACTATAAAATCAAGAAGAGATCTACTGCCTTTACCAAAATTCAAGTGAATCTATCTTCAAATTCTTGTGTTATCCACACTAGATATGTTTAACATTTTTCTGGAGGGAGTTTTCGAACTTAGAGAGTATCAACTTTCTTCCCTGTTGTCCCATCCTTCTTGGGGCAACATGTAACATGTTAAGGTCCAATTTTCTTCAAATATGATATTGGTGAACCTTGGATTTTCTCATGGTATCACTTGAAAATACTCCATGAGACTTCTAAGTAGCTCCTATCCCAAACCTTGACATAGTTACCATTGGACCAACAAACAAATCAACAACTCTAGGAGGCCCCAAACCTATATTTAATTTGCATAGACTACTAATCTTTTGTTTTTATTGAATTGATAATTATCCTTTCATTTATTCTCCCCCTAGAGTCTAATGTGTTTTTATGTAATCTACTAGGGTAATTTTTTCTCGATATTCTCTTGTAGTAATGGGTTCCTTTTTTCTTAAACAACAAATGAATTTATTTACAATTAATAGTTTAACTATTCCTCCTCTTCAATGGTTCAAAAAGTACTTAGTTTGATCATTTTTATTAAAACAATGATATAATTGAACCATGTATCATTCACAACACATTAATCCAACTACGTAACACTATCAATGCATAAAAATAAATTTGACAATTACACTTCAACAGAAATACTCATAATCCATTCATATCAATTTTCAAGTCTTGAGTTCCAAAACTTATTGTAGAATTTTCCAGACTTAAAGAAAGTTCTTATCCTTTTTAGATGCTTATACCTACTTCAAACTTCCTCTAGTCCCAATTTCTTATCTATGATTAGAATTGGATCACCAAGTTAAGCATCTCATATATCAATTTCATATACTTCTATGGAAGGTGAACTGTGGGTCAACACCAAATTGCAATTTATGTGAAATTTCCCTTTATAGATATAAGTGATACAAAACTCTAGGTAAATCTAAGAGTCACCAAGGGTAGAGTGAAAGAAAGTTATTTTGGTTGGAAACTATTCCTCCTCTTCAATGGTTCAAAAAGTACTTAGTTTGATCATTTCCATTAAAACAATGATATAATTGAACCATGTATCATTCACAACACATTAATCCAACTACGTAACACTATCAATGCATAAAAATAAATTTGACAATTACACTTCAACAGAAATACTCATAATCCATTCATATCAATTTTCAAGTCTTGAGTTCCAAAACTTATTGTAGAATTTTCCAGACTTAAAGAAAGTTCTTATCCTTTTTAGATGCTTATGCCTACTTCAAACTTCCTCTAGTCCCAATTTCTTATCTATGATTAGAATTGGATCACCAAGTTAAGCATCTCATATATCAATTTCATATACTTCTATGGAAGGTGAACTGTGGGTCAACACCAAATTGCAATTTATGTGAAATTTCCCTTTATAGATATAAGTGATACAAAACTCTAGGTAAATCTAAGAGTCACCAAGGGTAGAGTGAAAGAAAGTTATTTTGGTTGGAAACTATTCCTCCTCTTCAATGGTTCAAAAAGTACTTAGTTTGATCATTTCCATTAAAACAATGATATAATTGAACCATGTATCATTCACAACACATTAATCCAACTACGTAACACTATCAATGCATAAAAATAAATTTGACAATTACACTTCAATAGAAATACTCATAATCCATTCATATCAATTTTCAAGTCTTGAGTTCCAAAACTTATTGTAGAATTTTCCAGACTTAAAGAAAGTTCTTATCCTTTTTAGATGCTTATACCTACTTCAAACTTCCTCTAGTCCCAATTTCTTATCTATGATTAGAATTGGATCACCAAGTTAAGCATCTCATATATCAATTTCATATACTTCTATGGAAGGTGAACTGTGGGTCAACACCAAATTGCAATTTATGTGAAATTTCCCTTTATAGATATAAGTGATACAAAACTCTAGGTAAATCTAAGAGTCACCAAGGGTAGAGTGAAAGAAAGTTATTTTGGTTGGAAACCCAACAACGAGCATTCTCCAAGTTGAAGAATTACCTCTGTTCTGCACCAGTGCTCACATTAATAGACCCGCAAAAATCATTTTAAATTGAGACAGATGCCTCCAACTATGCTATTGGTGTGGTTCTTACTCAACATGGTCTAGTGGCTTACCACAGTGAGACACTTTCAAACACAATCCAAAAGTATCCCACTTATGACAAAGAAATGTATTCCATTGTGCAGGCATGCTGTCAATGGAAGCATTGCATCCTGGGGAAGGAAACAGTCATCCACACAGATCAACGACCTCTACAGTTCATACAGACACAAGGGAAGTTGCAGAAAGACCGCCATCAAAAATGGTCCATGTATCTGCAAAAATTCCATTTGAACATTAAGTATAAGAAGGCCAGCACCAATAATGTCGCTAATTACCTCAATCGACCAGCGGTCATGGCGCTAATCACTGTGCTTGACTCTTATGGGCACGAAACATCAGGGTGGATGCATTTTTACAAGAGCGATCCAAAATTCGGCAGGATATACCAGACACTCTTGAAAGGGAAGCAAGTTCCAAATTTTCACCTTCAGGATGCACTGTTATGCCACTTGGGACACATCTATGTTCCTTCAAGTGAGCACACCAAGATGATTTGAGAGGCGCACTACAGTCGAATCACTGGACATTTCGGAGTAGAGAAAACAGTGGTGGTATTGCAGAAGTATTTTTATTGGCCAAAACTTCGTCAAGATGTTCGGAAGTACATTAGATCCTACACCACCTACGCCATTTCCAAACCAACCATCAAGAAGTAAGGCATGTATACTCCTCTACCTACTCCTAGTCGGCCTTGGGAATCTGTCTCCATGGATTATATTCTGGGCCTTCCTTCTACTAAGCAAGGCAATGATTTTGTTTCCATGGTCATCAATAGATTCTCTAAGATGGCCATCATGGCATCCTACAGGAAGACTATCATAACAAAGGCCACTGCTAATCTCTTCCTTGAGCGAGTGTGGGTACACTTTGGGATCCCATAGTCCATTATCTCAGATCAAGATAACAAATTCTTGAGTGCATTTTTTCAAATCTCTAGTCGATGCTAGATACAAAACTTACTAAGTCCGCAACTTTCCATCCCCAAAGAAATGGCCAAATAGAGGTTTTGAGTAGGATGATAGTACACACTCTACACATGCACAACTCAAAGCATCCACACACATGGGATGAAAGTCTCCCCTATGCCCAACACAACTACAATAGAGCTCTCCATAGCTCAACATGCCATAGCCCCTTTTAGGTAGGGTTACGATTCCATCCATTATGCCCCATTGATGTGGCCGTACCATTTGCAGCCACTTAGATACATTCGGCTCATGTGCAGTCCAAAGCTAAAAGGGCTAATAGCTTCATTGAGTTCATTCACCACATCCACAAGAGATTTACTGCCTTTACCACAATTCAAGTAGATCTATCTTCAAATTCTTGTGTTGTCCACACTAGATATGTTTAGCATTTTTAAAGAGGGAGTTTTTGAACTTAGAGGGTAGCATCTTTCTTCCCTGTTGTCCCATCCTTCTTGGGGCAACATATAACATGTTAAGATCCAAGTTTCTTCAATCATGATATTGGTGAGACCTTAGATGTTCTCATGGTATCACTCGAAAATACTCCATGAGACTTCTAAGTAGCTCCTATCCCAAACCTTGAAATAGTTACCATTGGACCAACAAACAAATCAAAAACTCTAGGAGGTCTCAAACCTAGATTTCCTTTGCATAGAATACTAATCTTTAGTTTTTATTGAATAGATGATTCTCCTTCCATTTATTCTCCCCATGGAGTCTAATGTGTTTTTATGTAATTTACTAGGGTAATTTTTTCCCGATATTCACTTGTAGTAATGGGTTCCCTTTTTTTTTAAACAACAAATGAATTTATTTACAATTAATATTCTAACTATTCCTCCTTTCCAATGGTTCAAAAAGTACTTAGTTTGATCATTTCCATTAAAACAATGATATAATAGAACCATGTATCATTCACAACACATTAATCCAGCTATGTAACACTATCAATGCATAAAAATAAATTTGACAATTACACTTCAATAGAAATACTCATAATCCATTCATATCAATTTTCAAGTCCTGAGTTCCAAAACTAATTGTAGAATTTTCTAGAACTAGAGTAAGTTCATATCCTTTCTAGATGCTTAGACTTTCTCCAGGCTTCCTATAGTCCCAATTTATTATCTATGATTAGAATTGGATCACCAAGTTAAGCATCTCATATATCAATTTCATATACTTCTATGGAAGGTGAACTGTGGGTCAACACCAAACTGCAATTTATGTGAAATTTTTCTTTATAGATACAAGTGATATAAAACTCTAGGTAAATCCAGAAGTGACCAAAGGCGGAGCGAAAGAAAAGTTCTTTTGGTTGGAAGCCCAACATTGAGTGTTCTCCAAGTTGAATAATTGCCTTTGTTTTTCACCAATTCTCACATTAAAAAACTTGCAACAACCATTTGATATTAAGATAGATGCCTTCGACTATGCTATTGGTGCGGTTCTTACTCAACATGGATCAAGTGGCTTACCATAGTGAGACACTTTCAGACATAGTCCAAAAGTATCCCACTTACGATAAAGAAATGTATCCCATTGTGTAGGCCTACCCTCAATGGAAGCATTACATCCTATGGAAGGAAATGGTCATCCACACAGATCAGCGACCTCTATAGTTCATATAGACATAAGGGAAGTTGCAGAAAGATCGCCATCATAAATGGACCACGTATCTGCAAAAGTTCCATTTGAACATTAAGTATAAGAAGGAAACACCAATAATGTCACTAATTGCCTCAGTCGACCACCATTCATGGCGCTAATCATTGTGCTTGACTCCTATGGGCATGAGACATCGGGGTGGCCGCATCTTTATAAGAGTGATCCAAAATTTGGCAGGATATACTAGACACTCCTGAAAGGGAAGCAAGTTCCAAATTTTCACCTTCAGGAAACACTGTTATGCCACTTTGGATACATCTATGTTCCTTCAAGTGAGCATGCCAAGATGATTTGGGAGGCGCTCCAAAGTCAGGTTGCTGGACATTTTGGAGTAGAGAAAATAGTGGTGGTGTTGAAGAAGCATTTTTATTGGCAAAAACTTCGTCAAGATGTTCAGAAGTACATTAGATCATACATCACTTGTGCCATTGCTAAACCAACCATCAAGAAGAAAGGCATGTATACTCCTCTACCTATTCCTAATCGGCCTAGGGAATCTATCTCCATGGATTATATTTCGAGCCTTCCTTCTACTAAGCATGACAATGATTGCATTTTCATGGTCATCGATAAATTATCAAAGCTAGCCATCATGGTGGCTTGCAAGAAGAGTATCACAACAAAGGCCACTGCTAAGCTCTTCTTTGGGTGAGTGTGGGTACACTTTGGGATCCCATAGTCCATTATCTCAGATCAAGATAACAGATTCCTGAGTCCATTTTTTTCAAATCTCTGGTTGATGCTAGACACAAAAATTACTAAGTCCACAACTTTCCATACCCAAAGTGATGGCCAAACAGAGGTTTTTAGTAGGATGATCATACACATTCTATGCATGCACAACTCAAAGAATCCATGCACATTGGATTAAAGTCTCCCCTATGTCCAACTCAACTACAACAGAGCTCTCCACAGCTCAACAAGCCATAGCCCCTTTCAGGTATGGTTGAGATTTCATCCATTATGCCCCATTGATGTGTCCATATCATTTGTAGCCACTTAGATATATTCAGCTCATGTGCAATCTGAAGCTAAAAGGGCTAACAGTTTCATTGAGTGCATTCAACACATCTGCAAATAGGTCCATGATATATTGGATAGAGCTAATGCTAAGTACAAGTAATGTCATGATCAACATTGAGTGTTGCACAAGTTCTAAGTGGGCAACAAATTTTGGTTACATTTGTAGGAGTGCCTTGCTAGACCCCACCACAAGCTTCACCCACTCCGATATGGGCCATACACAATCACTAAGGTTGTTGGTGACAATTCATTCAAGCTCAGCATAACATCGTTCCTTGGTTTGCACCCAGTGTTCAATGTAGATAGCCTTCAGGCATAATTTCCACCATTGTTGGACACATATGACATTGTAGAACAACTCACTATAGGTTTTAACCCCATGCAGAAATTACCTGCATAAGAATTCTAAGAACAAAAAATAAAACAATGCAAGAGCATAACACATAAAACACATATACATAGAGGTTTTCCCCTGGATCCCAAAACTGGGACTACCAGCTTGATTTTTTATTATGTTCCTTTCAATGTTACAATACATATTTATACATGCTGAAGAATCCAATACCATGGACAGAAAACCATCGCGTCCAAAACCATGTGCGAAAACCATGCACAAAACCATAGGTAAGTCTACCCAACCTAATATAGGGTCCAAAAAAATTTTCCTGAGGGCGCTGCCCCAGACCCTGTAGAGGGGGGCTACCCGTTGTTGAGCACTAGAGAAGGTATGTAATTACCACTTATTTTGTCATCTTTTCCTTAAATTCATAACTTCCTTGCATTATGAAATACGTATATGGTGAAAGATTATGATAAAGTTCAGAAGATTTGTGTGCAACGTAAAATGACTAATAATTACCCTTTTCCTATGTAGAAAAAGAGGAAAATGGAAGATCACCATTCCAAAGGAAAATACAAGACGAAATTAACTATTGCCCCTTTGACAGGGAACCGCATCCAAACAAGGCAATCCAGATTGGAGCGTATAAGCTAGGAAAAGGAAGAGGAGATACCAAATCGGTGCAAGAGAACAAGAAGATAACTGAGAGCTAACAATATGGTGAATCCCTCAAGATCCTTTAGTCCTGAGGGATCGCTACCTTAACAATTCTCTATATCATTGATATCTCCGCTCGGATGTTATAAGAAGGGACAACATTGCTAGCCCAAGGGGTGAACTATTGTCGTTTTTATGAAATTCACTCTTGTAACTTAAACTTTGATCATTGACTCTCTTTAAAAGAGTGATTGCTGTAACTCTATTTTGACACTTAATATATAAACTCTGGTTGTTGTTCCATCTTTGATTCTGGAGTAATATTAAGTAGTGCGTCCCTGGAGGCTAAGGGCTCGACCCTGGTGGTTCACTTGCTCCTGTACCATTATTTTCCAATTCGTGTGTGATTTGATTTCTCTTATTCGCTTTGTTTAATAATATGTTGTTCTTTATTATTTCATGCATTGGATCTATTATATTTCCTTCATATTTGAATAGTAAGGTTGTCGTTAGCAACTGGAATGTTATGTTATTCATTCTAAATTTATATCGCATTGCCATTCCTTTAACAGGCTGATATTATCATATAACATTGTTGTTTCTTCCAGATTGCCATTGCTATTCGATTATAGAGTAACAGCGCTATGTATTTATAAATCGGTATTATTGTATATTTATCTACAGTTTACTTCCAATCGTGATTGTTGTTCATTTGGGATTGTTGTTCCACCATGATCACAATTGTTGTTTCTTCATAACCGTGATTAATAACTGTTGTACCGAAACTCAGATTACTGTTCTTTCAATATAGAAGTGTTGTGTGTAATATTCGATTTGGTTTACTATGCATCTACATTTGATTCAAGTTGTTGTTCAATATTTCAATACTTCACTTTAGTTTGTTGTTCCATTTCTGTTTATTGTTTAAATCATTTCTGAGATAAAGATTGTTGCTTAATTCCTATAGACTACACTTACTGCCTCATTCATTTCTATAGATTAAAGATTTGTTGTTCAACCTTGTTAAATAGATTAGTTGTTGTTCCCTTTTCTTTTATGTGAATTATCATTGCTTTGGTGTGAATAGAATGATCTGAAACTATAGTAAACATTGACTATTGTGTCTAGTTCCCAGGTTGATGATCTTTTCTTTGATTTCTTTTCAATTACATCGGTTTACAAAGGGAAGAGTTATTATTACTGAACCCTTGACTGATGAATTACTGTAGTTTCTTCATTCAATGATTTAGTTACATGCATTTCCAATTATTTCCATTACGTTTAGCAATTTGTTTTCAAAATTTAGTTACTTTTGCAGAAGCACTATAATACTAGCATTACTTTGACAAATGACCACCTCAAAATAAGTACACTCTTTGAGATAACAAATCATACTTGGATTGATAATTAATGTATGGTAAATAGAGGTGAAAAATACCCTGTTTACTGCTCGACACCCACCCCCCTTGTGACCCCCCATTGCGCAATCGGTGAAATGAAGGGGGGGCCTCACCCCCCTCTAACCCCCTAGTTAACTACATGGGCTAGTCATGGAAAGAATATAACACAACCCAACATTCTCCCACTTGTTGTTTTCTTTCCACAAGGGGCCACAAGAGAGCTTAGTCATTTATCCAGCCCTGCAACACCCATTGTTTCTCTACACCAAGAGAACTTCTTAGAGCTCACATGTTTTGTCAATGCATCTATAATATTATTCAAAGTGTACACCTTTACCAGCAACACCTTTTTGTCTTCTATCGTATCCCTCACAAAGTGATACTGAACATCAATGTGTTTTGTCTTTGAATGGTAAGCAAGGTTCTTTACCAAGAAGATTGCACTTTGGCTGTCACAGTCTATCCTTATAGGTTCTTGCACTAACCCCATACTTGAACACAATCTTTGCAACCAAACGACATCCTTGCTTGCATGAGTGGCTACCATGTATTCTGCCTCTGTAGTTGATAGTGACACTACAGATTGTTTCTTACTCATCTAATTGATTGCACCTCCAAATAGGTTAAACACATACCCACTTGTAGATCTTCTCTGATCTAGATTTCTGACCTATTCTAAATCAACAGGGCCACAAATATCAAAAACTCTGTCCAATCCTAGTCTTCCTTGGTAGCACAAACCATAATCACTAGTGCCACGCAAATAGTTGAAAACCCGCTTCACTATTGTCTAATACTCCTTCGCTGGTTTTGACATAAACCTACTCAATACTCCCACTACATGTGCAATGTTTGGTCTAGTACAGACCATCACATACATCAAACTACCGAATGCACTTGCATATGGAACACGTGACATGTCCTCTTCCTCTTCTTGTGTCTTGGGACACTATTCATCAGAGAACTTTACACCTATAGGAATAGGAACCTTCACCAATTTATAATCCTGCATAATAAACCTTTGCAGTATTGTCTTGACATACTTCCTCTGGTTTAACCAGAGCTTCCTCTTTTCCCAATCTCTTTTAATTTCCATGCCCAAAATATAGTTTGCAGCACCAAGATCTTTCATTTTGAATTTGGAGGACAATTGGGTCTTCAAATCCTGGATAATTTCTTTTTCATTTCCAACTAGAAACATAGTATCCACATACAAGACCAAATAAATAACACAGTCACCAATTAATTTAAAATACACACAATCATATGCTTTGCTTCTAGTGAAGCCAAATCCCCGTATAAATGTATTAAATTTCTGATACCACATCCTTGGTGATTGTTTTAACCCATACAGAGACTTCTTTAACTTGCATGTCAGTTCTTTCTTACCCTTCACCACAAAACCTTTAGGTTGATTCATGTATATCTCCTCTTCCAGATCCACATTAAGAAATTTTGTCTTCACATCCATTTTTTCTACCCCAAAGTCAAAAGCAATAGCAACAAATAAAAGTAATCTAATAGAAGCTACCTTGGCAACAGGAGAAAAAATATCACCAAAATCAATTCCTGGCACCTGGGAATAACCTTTTGCTACCAACTAAGCTTTGTATTTCTCCACCTTTCGTTTTGCATTTGTCTTCTTCTTGAACACCCATTTGCTGCCAATGGTTTCCTTCCAGCCAGCAACTCCACTAGATCCCAAGCCTCATTTTTGTACAAAGATGTCATTTCATCAACCATGGTCTCTTTCTAGAGTTTGCCATCCTCTGAATATATGGCTTCCTTCATAGTTCTAGGATCATCATCAGTAATAGATAAAGCAAAATTTGGACAGAAAGCAGATGGACTATACCTTTCTGGCTACCTTCTTTATCGAATTGATATTCTCACACCCGAAGTTTGTGGCTCTTCATCTTCTGATTCCTCCTTTGCTATAGAGTCTGGTTCTTCCTCCTTAAGCTCAAACTCTATCTTCTCAGGTTCCTTTGGTTGGACTTCATGTTTAATAACATCTTTCACCTCTTTGAACACCACATCTCAACTGTACACAACCTTCCTTGTTACTAGGTTCCAAAGCTTATAACCCTTTAAAGCATCCTTATACCCAATAAAGATGCAATTTTCATATTTACTATCCAACTTGGTTATTTTCTCCTTTGGAACATCTACATATGCATCACATCCAAATACCCTCAGATGTGAAAGAGAGGGTTTCTTACCAATCCATACCTCTTGTGGAGTCTTATCTCCAACACTGATGAAGGTGATCTATTGACTAGGTAACATGTTGTCTCCGCCACCTCTGCCCAGAATTCCTGTCCTAACCCGGCACCACTGAGCATGCTTCTTGCCCTTTCCATAAACATCTTGTTCATTCTTTCTGCAACTCCATTTTGCTCGGGTTTGTATGGAGTAGTATTTTGTTGTGCTATACCACACTTACAGAATTATTTAGCTTCCTTACTGCAAAACTCTCCACCTTTATCTTTTTCTTTGTCTGGTTTTCCACCAAAGCCTTAAATTCTTTAAACCTATCAAAGACTTTAGATTTCTTCTTGAGGAAATATATCCATGTATTCCTTGAGAAGTCATCTAGAAATGATACATAGTACACAGACTTACCTAGTGATGGAACCTTCATAGGTCCAAACACATCACTATGCACAGCTCTAATATATGTTTTTCCCTCTTACCACCAGAGGGGAAACTGACCTGATTCTACTTCCCATATACACAATTTTCACATAAATCAAAATTCATAGAGCTATTATTCATACCTTCTACCATACCTTTACCATGAAGTATTCGAAGGCCCTTCTCTTCAATATGTCCAAGCCTTCGATGCCATAGCATGGTCTTTTCTCCAGAGACCACTAGATTTTCTGCTCCACTTTCAGTAACCACATAACTGTTGCACCCATCAATAGAAGTGCTACCTTGTAGTTTGTACAGAGTTCCAATCCAAACTCCCTGCATCAATACAAGTGCCACCTGAACCATCTTGTAGGTATCCTTCTCGAACACTGTGTTTACACCTGCATCATCCAGCTTGCTTATGGAAATCATATTTCTAGCCAATGCAAGAGTATGCAGAACACCTAGAAGTATTCTAACCCTTCCACATTGCAAATTCAACTTTACTTTTCCATGACCAACGATTCCAGCCTTCTTGTCATCCCCCAAGAAGACATCATCACCATCATATTTTTCATACTTGCAGAACCACTCTCTATGGGGATTGAAGTGAAAGGATGCACCTGAGTCAATCAACCATGCCTCATGATCTACATGTGTGCTTGAAGAATCTAAGTACACATCCCCACCTTCATTTGAGGTGGTTTTCGCCTTTGCAGAAGGATCATCATCAGACCCCTTTCCTTTCTCAAGAGCTTTAGATTTACAGTCCCTTTTCTAGTGCCCTTCCTTTCCACATTTCTAGCACACCACCTTTATAGGATTTCCTGGAGATTTAGATCTCCCTCTAGATTTAGATCTCCCACTCGATGACTTATTTTTATTTCTGTTCTAGGACCGTCCTCTTAAAGACAAGGCATAACCATTCTGGCTCTCCATATTTTTTTGTCTCATCTCCTCCGTCAGCAAGGATGAGACTATTTCATCAAACTGCAAGGTGGTTGCATTGCTACCTATTGCAATAACCAGACTATCCCACGAATTTGGTATAAAACACAACAAACAGATGCACTTATCTTCATCTAAAATTTTAATATCAATAGATAATAACTGACTTACCACAGTATTAAATGCATTCGGATGCTCTGTCATCGAGTCTTCATATTTAATCCTCATGTTATACAACTTTTTCCATAGGAACAGTTTATTCACTAGAGACTTAGATTTGTACAAAGTCCCTAACTTGTCCCACAAATCCTTAGTCATAGCTTCCCCTGATACATTCAACAATACTGAATCTAAGACACATAATCGTATTATGCTCTTTTCCTTTCGATCCAACTTCTTCCAATCTTCATTGGAAACTCCCGTTGGTTTAGTACTTGGATCTACCACGATCCACTGATCTTTGTCCACCAACAGATCCTCCATCTTGAGTTTCCACAACTCAAAACTCTGACCATTAAATTTCTTGATCCCTATCTTTCCACTACTCACCATCTTCTTTCACCACTGGAATCGATCTCATAGATCTCCCACTAAACAGGGTCTACCTGTTGATGGCCCGAAAATCGCTGCCACAACATTGGGGGATAACCACCCGGTCTGGACCTTGGTACATCTCCTTTTCCGTTTGGGATGGTGGCTCCGACTGGAGATAATGGGACCAGTTTCCCGATAATAAAATAAAAGGGATGGATGGGTGATGAATAGTTTGCTTAAGTGATAGGCGACTAGCTTATTCTATTGACAAAAATAGGGAAACTAATACTAATCCCGGGAACAACTTATTCATTCAGAATGCAGTGTTAAATAATCTTTATCTATCTAGCAGGCATATAGATGACTCTGTAAAATAAATAAGAGATGTTCAATCATTCAAAGATTGCTTTACATGAATAGTCACAATGAAGCGATAAATACAAATTACTGCATTCATTGTTTATATCATCGATACATATATACGATTGAAAAGGAAGCATGCGATAAACAACCAATAGTGGAATGCATAAGGAATGCTGTGAAAAACACACATATATATATAAGCGATAATAGCAAGAGCGATTTAAACAACAATTCATATAACGAAAATGAATACAGACGCAGGTAATAGTACCATGTGAGCTGTAGATCAATCCGAAATAACAATCGCTATTCAAAATTCCTTCTTCAACACAGAAATGCTTTCAAACAATGACAATAGTGCACATTTGCATAAAAGACTTCCTCATCAAATTCAGAATAATTGGTCAAGTTTTATAAAATAATATCCCTGAAGTACAATAGTGCAACTTCAGGGTTTAAGTCATATACAAAACTTTTACGACCCTTTCTAAATGCATGAAAGGGTCTATAAATACTACTAAGCTAA